>JABUQX010085585.1:0-43226 GCA_015478945.1 Trachelipus rathkii
GTGAAATATGGTTATATGTGGGATGCTTTTTTGGATGCTTCGTATATTTTATTGAGTATAATCTGGTTGTTAAAAGAAGAAAAGTCATTTGATTGGAAGGATTCTAGATCCAGTTCTTTGCTATGTCAGTGAAAAATTTTGCCTCAATTTGCTTTCTTGTTTTTTTTGTTGTTTTTTTTTTTGTTGTTTTTTTGTTTTGTATGTTGCACCAGAGATGGTGATTTATTGTGAATGAATTAGATTTGGGATGTGATCTAGGAAGAGACGAGAGATGAAAAAAGAAGAAGAGAGTACCCTTAAAGGTTTCCATGTTTGGTACCATAATTGTAGACAAAGGTTATATCTGAGAACAGGGATCTGTTTATGTGATGAATTTCGAGTACGGTGGTCCGTGTTTGTTAAGGATGCTGAGTCAAATGTAAATTATTTATAAGTTCGTCCCCTCTCTTTAGTGTATGTGTGTATGGGCAATTAAGTCATGAGGGAATGATGGCAATTGAAGTCCCTTCTAATATTCAAGATATTATTACTGTTGAAAGTGTAACAGCTGTCGGGGCATATCTCCATTATAATATATATATAATATATATTAATAATATATATAATATATATATTATATATTATATATACCTATATAATCCCTTTATTTATATTATTATATAATATATATAATATATATATATTATAATATATATATATTAATTATATATATAATTATATATATTATATATAATTAATATATATATATAATATATAATATAATATTTATTTATAATATATATATATATATAATATTATTATATAGGGTCACTTCACCGAGTGTACAGGCATGTAAACTAGAAAATCTAAATAATCTACAATAAAATAAAATAACATGTATTGATTTCAAGGAAGTGTAATATTTATCACTCGATAGGAACGTTTAATAAAATTAATTTTATATTCTATATATTTATTTAATATACTTTCTTATAAATTTTTGTTAAGTATTAGTGACTTGATAATTAGATTGACAAGCTTCTGGGATTACCTATGATAACTGCTCTTAGTCTCCAAGAGCACAAAAGTGCTCATAATACCGTTTTTTGTATAAATATAGAGAAATATTTTATTTTTTTCTTATATATTCTTTATTATAGGGGTTATTCGAGCCGTCGAATAAAGAGACTGTTCAGTCCCCCTATAGGTTTAAGGCCGTAGAAAGATAAAACTATTACACCTTATATACTCTTATTTACTATCTGTTCTTTGTGTTTACCCGTGGATTATTTTGTCCGTTTTAAAAAAAATTTCACTATATTGGGACACCTTTATCTGTTCCTCAAGTTCGTAGTATAATAGCGGCATCATTATCATATTGCCTCAAATAAACTATGATAATTAATTTATATTTAACATATTTTTATAACAATTATTTTTATAAAAGTGTTTATATTTTTATTTATTATATTTATTTTCTTAATTTCCAACGGTAAAAAAGTACTCACGACTGATTAATAAGGATAGTTGATATTTATTTTTCGTGTAGACTGTCCTCAAATAGTGTTTGCTGCTAGTCACATGTTCCTGAAACTTTTCGTGATGCGACATAATAATAATATATATATATATATATATATATATATATATATATATTTAATTAATTAAATTTATATATTATTATATATATATATATATATATATATATATATATATTATATATATTATATATATATATAGATATATAATATATATATTATATATATATTATTCATAATATTCGAGTTGTGTGTAGTTGTTATATTGTATGCGTGGCTGTTATACCAGATATTTCTCCACTGTGGTTAATTGAATTAAAAAAAAAAATAAAAAAATTAATAAATTATAGGCAGGTTGCTCGGCTTGATAGGCCTACTATAGTCTAGGTCCACGCCCATAAAAAGGAACGTTAAAGGTGCTTCTAATCTCAAACCTGTTCGGCGATTCATTTCATTCTTGACTGTACTTCCTCTTGGAAAGGAGTACTTGCCAGCTGTGTCGAGATTTGTTTTTTTACCCGTTGTTATCATTTTGGAAGGTAATACGAAGTGATAATTATAAGTTATTGTGTTTAATTAATTATAAGAGCCACCAGGTAAGAAGATAATTTGCGTTCAGATAATTTTTAATTAATACACCTATTCGAGAAGTGTTATTATTATCTATAGTTATATGGGGTAATATATTTATTATAGTATAGATAATAATATAGATATATGATATATATAGTATAATATATATGTATATATATATAGTATACTATAGTATAGTAATAGTTATAATATATATATAAGTACCTAAGTAAGTATAGTAGCCCTGTATATATATTATAGGACGCTGTTATGTTTTACGACTCTGTCAGTTCCTTTATTTGAACTTCACCATTTTTTTTATATTATTTCGTAGTATATGATCCTAACATCAATTTAAGGTGTAAAAACATGATTGGAAAATATATAGGACCAGTTACGTTTTCACGACTCCGTCAGTTTAATTTTTTTTTTTTTAACTTGGAAAGGGAATAAACCCAAATGGCTCAAATCCTTGCAAAAATGGTGCAGGAAGCTCCCGGTACTAAATTGAAGCTTTAAGGTCACCATAACTCGGCAATTCCAGGGAACCCAGAACAGTAGGTAGGAAGCTATTTCCCCCTCCGGGGGAGGGTCTCCGGAACCCCCGCTCTTTTGGTATTTGGGTGTCGCGGGGGTTCCTCCCGCCCCTCCCCTACGGAGGTATGAATACGTCCCCACCCCTCTTCTCGTCCCCCGTCGCGCTGGGAGACCCTCGAAATTTTCATTTCTTAAAATTTTTTTTATTATTCTTTTTTACTTTTTGAATAAACTTTAAATCTTTGTTTTCATTTATGTGATTTGTTTTTCTGTAAGTTCGTGAGGCGTTGTCGAGCATATTTCATTTTATGATTTGGTTTTTTGGCTATTTTTACATTTTTGTGAATAGCTTTATTACGCTGATTTCAAATATGTAAGTGTTTTTCTGTAAGTGTCGTACTTTTTTGAGATTTTGATTTGTCATTTTTTAAAAAGTAGTCGGAATAAAAATGATTTGTGGTAGGTATTATAAATATTTGAACTTTGAACATGTTGTTCACCGTTGAAATGCATTTGTGATCATATTACTCAGCAATATGTTAAAAAAAACAAAAAAAAATCAAAACTGACGGAAGTGTAAAACATAACAGTGCCTAATATATATATATATATAATATATCATATATATATATATATATATATATATTATTATATATATATGTAGGATATATAATTAAATATTATAATATGATTATATAGTATATAATATATATATATAGTATAGATATATATATAATAGTGTAATGGATATAGACATACTATATAGATATATCATATATATTATATATATATATTATAGTCCTTTCTGTTATACACATACGTCTGTTTTTTATTTTTATTTTTTATTTTTAATTTTTTCATGTATTGGCTAGTTACTTAACCTAACAATAAATTATTTGCATAACGATGGATCTAAAAAGTTAAATATTAAAGAAATGTAAATATTTAATAAATAAAATCGTACTTTTTTTAGCATCGTCGTTTGGGCGTTTACAGAGAGAAAGAGTATAGGGTCGTAAAATTTAATGGAATAAAATTTTCCTAATTACAAAAAATCCAAAGAAATGTCATAAAATAGAGTTAGAGAAAAAAATAATAGAAAATAAAAATCAGATTTTTTTTTTTTTTTTTTGCCCTTTGGAATTTTTTTTTCGCCCCCAGGTACAGTTTTTATTTTTTTTATTTTTTTTTTTTTTTTTTTAAATAACATTATTGCTAGTATATCGATGCTTAATAATGAAGTTTACTGTGGTTACGGACATGATTTCAATAAGTTCTGAAATATTTTAAATATTTTAAAAATTACATTTATATTAAAAAAAATTTCTAAAAATGAAATATCTCGAAAAGTACAGATACTTACAGAAACTCCAATATTACATATTTGGAATCAGATTATAAAGCTTATTACAAAAAAATATAAAACAAAAAAATAAAAAAAGAGAAAAATCATCTGGGGGCTTCGAGCGCGGACGGTTAGACAGCACGGGGGACGTTTTTCCATATCCCCTGCTAGGGAGGGCGGAGACCCCTCCTGCTGCAACACCAAATACCAAAGAGCGGGGCGGGGGTTCCGGAGACCCCCCAGGAGGGAGTGAAATAGCTCCTACCCCGTCGTTCCCGGAAGGCCGAGAGGATCCGATCCTGCCATCCTTTGCGGTTTACCCTTGGGGTATTCCTTTAGTTAAGAAAAAAAAAATTAAACTATGACGGAGCCGTAAAACGTACAGGTCCTGTATATTTTGAATCATCCTGGTCACACTTAAATTGATTGCTACGGACTCATATACTCGGAAATATTATGGGAAAAAACAAAACAAATAAAAGTATCAAAAACTGACAGAGTTCGTAAAACATAACAGGTCCTTTTTATTATTATTATTATTATTATTATTATTATTATTATTATTATTATTTTATTATTATTATTATTATTATTATTTATATTATTTTATTATTAATTGAGTACATATATATATATATACTTATGAGTTTCATGGAGTAAAGATATATATATAGTATATATTATATATATATAATATGTTATATAATTATATATATAATATAGTATTATATATATATATATATATAAGATATATTATATAAGTATAGAAGGTCTTTGAGTATATGTGGAATATCTGATAAGTAACAAATAAGGCCTAGGAAATACGTTTACTATTAGGTTATCGAGTATGTTAGCTTAACGTTTCGTTCGCGTTCCGAAGAGGGTAAGTTGTTAGTAATACTGCGTTAGTTGTATGGAAAAGAGGTTAGTTTAGTTAATCCACGATGTACGGTGATAGGTTGGGTTAGGTTAGGATGTCTGAACGTATGCTTGTTGAGAACTTACAGCGAAGTATTATACCTTAGGAAATTTTGATTTATATAGATTTAGTGTATGTTTATTATATAATTATTATATAGTTATATATATAATATATATAATATCATATGTATATATATATAGTATATATATTATATATAGTAAGTATATATATATAGTATAATATATAATATATATAATAATATATAATATATATAATACTATATATTTATTATATATATATATATATATATAATATATATATTATATATATATAATCATATACATATCATATATATATATATTATATTTTATATATATATTAGCTATTATAATATATATATATATATATATATATATATATATATTATATATTAGTATATATATATATATATATAATATAATATATATTATAATATATATATATATAATATATATATATATAATTATATGTAAGTATTATATGGTATATATAATGGTATACTGTAGTATATATATTAGATATATATATGATATATATAGTAATAATGATACTATTATAGTATATATATATATATAGTATATGTATATATATGTATATACATATAATATGATATTATATAAATATAATATAATATCATTATAATATTATATATATATTAGTAATATATATATATATTATAATATATATATATATATATATATAATATATATATAGCTATATATGTATAGTTATATATATATATATAATATATATTATATATATATATAGTCAATTATAGGTATAATATATATATATTAGTGATATATATATAAGTATATATATATAATATATATATATATTATAGTATATATATATATTATATTATATCTTATATATATTATATATTATTATTATATAATATATATAATATATAGTATTTATATATATATATATATATATATATAACTATATATGAATATATAATATATATATATATATTATTATAATATATATATATATTGATATATATATAGATATATAATTTTATAAGATATATTATATATTGATTATTATTGATATATTATAATAATGATATAATATATATATATCTTTTATATTATAGTAGTATAAGTATAATAATGTTATAGTATATATATAGAGTATAGTATATATATATGATATATATATATTATAATTATAGAGGTAATATGATCATAAATATTATGGTATGGATGACCAAGGGTAGGGCTAGGATACGTTACATTAGGTTATTGATGAGGTTAGCTTACGTTTCGTTCTAGTTCCGAGAGGTTAAGTTAAGGTTAGGTTAGTTATGGTAAATAATGTTAGTTTAGTTTACGTAGGTCTAGGTTAGGTTTTTAGGTTAAGAATAAGGTCTTAAGATTAGGGGTTTAGTTAGGTTAAGGTACAAAGATTATAAGCGTTAGGAAAATTTTGGATTATATATAAAAATGAGTAGTATATATTATAATATATATATATATAATATTATAGATATAGTATAATAATATATATATATAATATAATATATATATAAATATATATATATAATATATTATATATGAGTATATATCATATATATATATATATATATATATATAATAATATATATATATATAATATTATATATTTATATATATATAATTATATATATAGGACATTAGTATATATATATAATATATACTATCAGTATATATATATTATATATATAAGTTATATATATAATATAGTAATATATAGTTATATATTATATATATATTATATAATATATATATTTATATATATATTATATATAATTATTATATATATATATATAATGATAGTTAAAGTATTATGATAATATAATATATATTATATAATATATATATATTTATATATATATATAGTATATAATTAATATATATATATATATATATATCATAATAATAATATGATTATATATTATTATATATATATATACTAATATATATATATATAATTGATATATATATATATATATGATATTATATATATATTATATGTATATATAGTATAATAAGACAATATAGTTATATTATATTATATTATAGTATTTATTATATATATATTATGTGTACTTGGTATATATATATATAGTTATAGTATATATAATATTAATATATATATATGAGTTAGTATAATATAATATATATATTTAGATATATAGATAAGTATATTATATATATTAATATATATATATATTATTATAATATATATAGTATATATAAGTAAATATATATATATATATATGATATATATATACTATGAATATTATATTGTATATATTATATATTATATATATGGTCATTATATGTATAATAATAATATATATATATTATATAGTATAGAGACTGGATATATTATATAGGAATGGATAGTGTATATATACACATGAATTTATTTTTAGTGTCCGATTAAAGATAGTATATATATATATATATATATTATATATATATATATATACTATATATATATATATATAGGTATTATAGCAGTTATATATATATTAGCTATATATATATAAAATAAGAGTAGCGGTATATATAGGTGAGATAGGGTATAGTTATTTATTAGTGAGGTATAATAGTCTATATATATACGGCCCTGGAGCGGCTGGGTAGGGAGGGTATATATATATTTATATAGTATATATATATAATATGATATATATATATATATATATATATAGTATATATAATATATATATAATTATATATATATATTTATAATATATATATATATATATTTATAGTATATTATATATATAATATATATATATAATAATAGATATATATTATAATATATATAATATGATATATATATGATTATATAATATAATAACCATTTTATAGATTTATATATTTAGATTTACCATCTGAGAATGAGCATTACTTGCAACCCTTTGGTAAATATACAAAGGATGAAATAATTCCGTCCCGAGGGGGCCTACGATCATTCAATGGGAATGGAATGGGAATAGCTACTGGTAAGGACCACAGTTGTAAGGAACTGTGGAGTCGGGCGACCTCTCGATTAGATCAGATATCTTGATCTGATATGGGATGATAAGGGACATGGTATATTCTTATTATTGATCACTAGTTGAACTAGACTTGATGAAGGGAACAGAGATGAAGGGTACGATAGAGCTGTAACAGGATCATACTGCTTTAACACATAAGATGTGTAGAAACGCTCATTGTGAGAAGGAAGAGTAAGAACGTATGGAGAGTGGCAGAGATGAAGAGAGAGCGTCGTGAAAATTCACGCTGATCAAGTTGTTAGAGTAAGTCTCTGTAAAGTTTTAAAGGTACTTCATCGCATAACTCTAATGTACTTAGGGTAAAACGTTAATGACACTGTGACGTTTAAGTGTCCACCATCTTTAAAAGTCGCAAGTACCATCGCGCATTTGATCAGAAGTACAGAGTTAATAGCAGATAGAGGAAACTGAACTTTGTCCCGAGTTGAGAGCTGCATTTGAAAAGCATAATCAATTTATCTTTCTAAGGGACACATAGATAACAATGCTCGGCCTTCAGCTTTTCTAATCTAATAAGACCACGAAGTTCTTCAGACTCATCTGATTGATGTAGTGGAGGAAGCTAAATATTTGGAAAAGAGAAGCACAGAGGTAAAGAATGTTGACAAACATCCATTGTCACTCTATCAAGTAGTAACTGTCAACTCTAAAAACTTTCCTATAACACAAGCATCGAAGCTGAATTCGCAAGATCAAGGATCAAAAGTTTCATCTGGACGTTATACCAAACCGCCTATCTTTGGTGACAAAGAAAGACAAATCCAAGGGAAATTGGAGCGAAGTACAAGCAAACGATTTCAAAATTTGGTTAAAGGGGTGGGTAAGGAAATAATCGCCGAGAGGTGTAACTACTAGTTTTTGTGTGGCTTTCAAGGGTCGACACAGATAAGAGTGCACGTGGTATTATTTTGTGATCGGAAGAATACAGAAGAATTGCAGTTTTATGTAACGGAAATAATATGGTGAACAGCATGATGCAGTAGAAAAAGGTATAAAAGAAACGTTGGAGAAAAAATGCCATTTAATATTCAATAAATAATATGAAAAGCCCTGCAAAACTACAACAATAAAGAACGATATCAGCAGATCACACATTAAGATACTTAATAATTAAAGAAGCCTTTAGGGCAGAAAGAAGTTAATGTCCGAAAAATAGAGAAATCGCCATTGAAGAAGGTTATGTGGGAAAATTAATTTCTTTATGTAGTCTGTTTATTTCTTCTCCTGGGGCTTAACTAGGAAAGGACAGGGCACCGATAGGAGATTTCGGTAAATAACACTCACATATATACAGTAGAAGTATGGAAAAAGAGAGCTGTAGAAAAAGCGCAATAAAACTGTTAAGACACAAAACTAACAGAACCAACATGTGATAATTATAAAGGTAAGCTCATTCCAAAAGGTAAGAGACTGGGAAGAGTTAGGGTAGGAATTAATGAGCACATCTAGTCGAACGTGTCTGGTTCCAATATTTGAAGAAAGCCTCTAATATATTATATATATATATACTAGTATATATATAATAAATTAATGATATATGAGTTTTCTTCATATGAAAACCACTCAGTTTAATAATCAGAAAGAAAGGAATGCTTGATCAATAGTTCGTTTTCTCCTCTTTAACGAACCCAAAAACGAATCCCACTTTTACTGGTCAGGTAGAATAAGAAAAATTTTGCTAGGTTAAGTTTAATAACCTTCAGATATAGTAAACACTCATAGTAAAACCCATTAACGAAAATGACTTGATTGGGGCGAAGAAGCCTAAAGCACATGATTACAGGATCAATAGGATCATCCGAACTTACCAATCTGAAATTGAACATTGTTGATTAGGATACGAGATGGCCCGTGTCAACTATATATCCGGAATACATTGCTTCAGGTGGATGAGTAATTGGCCAAATAATAACAAAGAGAAAGGTGGTATAGCATTAAGCTTAATTTCGTCAAATATTTTATCTGAAAGCATCACGTAATACGCCGTGGTTTGAAGCTATTGTAGTTGCTATACTTTAATGTATTTAATAAGGAAAGATTATAGATGGATTCATACGGAAAGGAGTAGTGGTAGAACCAGTAAGAGGAAGCCTGGTGTATCGCATTAGTAGAGTGAAAGTCAAAACATCTTTAGGAAAGAAAAGGTGGAACCATTGATTCGATACTTTAAAGTCATAAGAAGACATAATGCTGACAGCAAGAGAAGGAGTTAAGAGGCCCTAAGAAGGCTGCAGAAGCAAGCATAAGCCAATTACCCTTCTGAAAGGCAATAGAGTTGTAAAATCTCCGGAAAAGTGATTCCACTCTTATTTCTCTAACTCTGTTTGAAGCTAAAATCTTCCAATATAAAGTAGATTTAATAAATATAGGCGTACCTATCAACACGCTTAATAAATAAGAAGACAACAATAAAGGTTATTGTCGGAACACGTATGGGAGAAGCATTCACTTTTCATTATAACGTTGACAGTTAAAAGATTAAAAAAAAAAATAAAGAAATAAACTTAGAAGAAGGAAGTGTGATGGTAATAGAGCAAAAAATTTACTCTCCTTAGGAGAGATTCGCACTGGAGCTTTTAGTTTTTTAGGTTGTAAATCAAAATTAATTTAGTGATTAGGTATTGCATAATTATAACTAAAACTAATATTTTAAGTTGGTTCTGTGAAATTATAAATTATTGGGGAGTACCAATTCGTGTGAGCTGCTCGCTTTTGACATTATTTTTAAGAAAGCTTAATCAAGTATATGTAAATAGTAAGTTAAAGTAATTAACATTATAAACAATAAGTAATTCGATAGAGAATCATTGTCAAATCTTTTCGTTAAATGTTATACCTTTTACTTTAATTCATTTTTATTTATAGAAAATTTTTTTTCTTCTCTCTCACAATTTTTTTTGTCAAAGCACAATGACCCAATGTATAAAAGATAACATATAATGATAATTGGTTATCATAAATTATGATGTGGTTTAACATTTACTCTACTATAACGATGCGAAATTATTCTAGTAGTGAACAAGTAGGAGTTTCGTTTTGATGTTCAGTGACACGAGACTACCCCTTTGAATTGTATTTATAATCAGTTAAAATTTTTTTTGCATTTTTCTTCTTATATTGATATGGTTACACTCCTTATTGAAGTTTTGTCGATAATTTTGATCAGTTGGGAATGTGAGTTTAGATTTTTGATGGGAAAGATTTTTTATATTCTTCTTTTATGATGTAATTTGGGTATTTTACGAATACTCTTGCAACATAATGACTAAATTACATCATATAATGTGGGTATGCAAACGACATATATGGAAACATTTATTCATTAATTTGACTTCAGCAGGGACATGAGCATTATAATATTTAGGGTAATCTTTACCTTACTTCCGGAAGATTTCTGTAGTCTTGTTACATTAGGTTTTAAGTGAGCGTACAGTTATGATTGGAGTATAACATAATATTTCGTACTAGTGCATTATTAGTCAATAGACATTTTGGTAACATATACAGTTTCATGGTTCCATAAATATTCAATCATATTTTAATACATAAACACAAATTTTAATTTAAGGTTAATTTTTATTTTTTAATTATATTTTTTTTTTTTATCTCAAAAATAGGTGTAAACAAAAAGGTGTATAGAGTATGAGTTTGGAGGAATAATAGGTGTGTGAAATACAATATATGGTGTTATTTACAAATTTTCAATATTGTTATTCTTGTTTGACAAAAGTTCATTTATTCACTCCTTTGATATCACTCCTTACTATTTCACACACAAAAATTATAATTTTTGTGTATCATATTTGCTGATTATAAAGCCTCATGTTACTATATTTAAATTCTAATATAATCTTTGGTAATAATGAACAGGAGACCTAAGAAAATTCATTTAATTTTTTGGAATAGATATTTCATTTATTTACTAATCCTAATTCAAAACTTTTTTACAGAATCTCTCTGAAGTAAGTATACTATCAGGGAACGTTAATGTATTCTTTTACAGATATTCATTTTAGCAGGAAACGTTAAGGTACGCATGTTTCAGCATAAAGTGATTCGTCTCAGCAACAGTGAAAATAGTGTCATTGCTTGTTACTGACGAACCACTTTATCCTGAAAATGCGACCTATCATCAGGTCACTGTAGTGTTTTAATATATATTTGAATTTATGGTTCCTTTGGAATGTAATACATTTTATTTAAGATATTATATTTAAATGCCTAGGGTATGACTTCATTTACATATTGTGTCCCAGCAGAGAACAAGTATAGAAATTCAGTTAATATCAATTTTAGGGATGAGGACATTGTGAGTGTGCAATTATCTTGTATTTACATTTATAAATTGGTGCTATATTGGTTCCTGTTCGATTCTCAGATTAACTTATTATCCAATTGCTTTTCGTGAGTAACTTTGCAGGTTTGCAGATTAATATATTACTATGTGAAGAATTACTCGAGGGACACTTGTTTTATAATTTACTTCATGTACTTTTTATCTTCAAAGCATATCATGATTATTAACTGGTTCCAAAATGGATTAGATATCATTCACCACACTATCCCAGTTACGATATTGAGTAATACATTTTAGGTTGACAATAATCTAAGTCTTTGTGTATTATATTTATATATATTAATTGTGATATATATATATAATGTCCGCTGTTCAAAACTAAAAGTTAGTGAAAGAAAAGTTAAACAAATTTTTTAACAATTTTAACAATTTTTAAACAATTTGTTTTAACAATGTTAACAAGACTTTCGGATGGACAATCCTCAATTTTGAATAATCCCATATTTAAATATTTTAATGAAAATACAGATTTCTAGAAAACGAAATATGTGGCGAACAATTTTCCTAGAATTTAAATTTATTTTAGAAATTTTAATTTCAATTTTCTGTTGTAATATTTTATTTTATTTTTTGATACAAACATTAATATCATATGCACTAATGTCTACAAACTTATAGACAAAGTAACAGTCACATACCAGTGAACAGCATTTGAACAATCACAGCATGCAAACACGGCTATAGACATCCAGATTCAGTCGCACTAAGAGACTACACTTTGTGCAACCAGTAACTATAACATATACACAACAGTATTATTAAACATTACTTGCAAGAACAGAATAAAGCACAGTTTTACAACATCAACAAAGACATTACAATGTCAAGTTGCTATTAACAGTATGTTAGTAATTCTATGACACGGTTATTCCTAATTACAAATTCTTACAATTTACTTTACATTTTACATATTAACATGTAAATCTTTCCAATCTTTTAAAGACCCAATACTGCTGCCGATATTTTTCTTTCTCTTTAAGGTATTGTAGAGAACATGGCGATTGGGATACTTCAAAAAGATACAATGGAGAGAACAAGGCTTGACGAGACGGAGAGGAATTCGACTCTCACAGGAAGATCGCAAGAACAAAATCCGTACTCGGTCACATTATGGAACTCAAGCCGGAAAATTACATAATAATTTATTGCATAAATTATTATTTTGATTATTATTATTATTATTATTTTAGTTTACTTAATATTTTTGATTTTTTTAATTTTGATCTCACTTCAAATTTTTAAGTTTTAAAAATTTTTAAGGGGGGAGATTCTGAAAAATGATTGTTTGACTTTAATCTGAAATGTATTCTATAAATTGGGCTTATATCAATATTGAAATTAAAATTATTTTTTATTTTGCATATAAAAAAACCAATGCCGGAAATTTGGGTAAAACCCAATGGTAAAACCCTTCAATAATCTAATACGTTTTCTTTAATTATTTAGAAAATTCCCATTGCTCAATCATTTTTCATAAACAATTTTCTTTGTAAATTATTAATTTGAATTCCCAATTGCACAATATTTCTTAAGCTTTCCCACAGGATATATATCCGAAGAAATCCCAGATTGTACAACCCACTTAGTATAAAAGAAGAGGAACAGAGCCAGAGCTCATTCTCTCGCTGCAAATTAACCATCTTTAAATAACATAAGCAGGTATCTAAAGTAACTTTAAATTTAATATTATTTAAACGTAAAGCGCTATAAATATTTTAAGGTCTATTTTAGTTCTATCGATAGAGCAAGAAATTTACCCAAAACTGTCTTTCTATTATCTAAACTTAGAACGAATTTGTGAACTTATCTTATTTTAACTTTTATTTAATATATAATTATGTACAAATTAGACATACGTGTAAGTCAATTTATTTTGTGGCAAAATTATATTCTAAATATATTGAAACTATATTATGATTAAAAATATTATTTGGGTATATTATATTATAGTATTATATATATATTATATATTATATATATATATATATATATATATATATAATATATATATATAGGTATATATGTATATATTATATATATATATATTTATATATATTATATATATATAATATATATATTTCTATATTTATATGCATTGTATATAGTTATAATATATATATATATATATATATATATATATTTTAATTTTGCTAAAATTTATTTTACTTCGTAAAAAAATACTTTTCGAAGAAGACAAGACGAAATAAATCGAAGTAAAAAATCCATTAATAATTGTATTATTATTATTAACTGAACTTTTGCAAGAAAGATAAACCAATTTTTTATTTGCAAAACTGATTTTCCTTGTAATTTAGGTTAGTAGTGTTTGTCCAGGATGAAAATGTGCGCGGAAATTCAATTTCCAAATCACATAATTTTATCAATCGAGTTTTAGGTAAATGCTATTTTGCTAGATCAAATTATTTTTCTATATGATTAAAATTTTTTATAGGTGAAATAAAAATTACATGTTTTAATTTTATTCCTATTAGCAAAACCAAAGCATAAAATTCTGAAATTGATTTTTTTTTAATTTCTAAAGATTTATTTTTAGAAAGGCCCTTTCCGAAAAGTATTCGAAAGGCGCAAGTTTAAGAAACTTTCAAAAAATCAAGGATTAATTTGCAAAGTTCATTTTCAATCCAAATTTTATTTAAATAAAATAATAATAATATAATAATTTTATTACTAATATATTAGTAATAACTAATAATACCATACAACAATGAATCGGAGCAATACTGACAAATAATTTAAGAATAGCTTTATAATAATAATATAATAATAATAATAATAATAAAAATAATAATAATTAATGAATAATAATAATTAATAATAATAATAATTAATAATAATAGATAATTAAATATTTTATATTAAAGGGATATTTATTGTTCAATTTGATTAATTTAATATACAAAGAGCAAAGCAAAATTTATATATATATACTATATAAATATTAAGGCGAAGATAAATATATATATATAACTGGCGTATATTATATATATATATAAACAAAGTGAATTATTTGTTATATTACTAGTATATATGATATATATTACTATATATATAAGTAATAGACTATATATATATATATATATATATATAATAGTGATAATAGATATATATATATATATATAGTGAATTATATATATATTATATATATTATGTATATATGTGTTTGCATTATGTGACATTGTTGTTTATTTAATTTTCAGCTAAAAAGAAACCTCCCTCTGGGTTTCGTGTTTGTTTTCGATGATTTCGATGATTTCGATGATTTCGATGATTTTGATAATTTTATTTATTTTTTTAGTTATTATTTCTTTTATGATTTGATTGTGTTCATTTAACTTTAAAAAAATACAAATCTAAGTTCCTGAAATTAAAATTTTGATAAATATTACTAATTAATTTAATATTTGATAAAAAGAACTGTAAAAAACTAGTCATCATCATTAAATAATAGAGTAAAACAAAAATTGTGATTATTAGACCACAAGAAAATATATATACCCATATATAAATAAACTTTTAATAAAATTAGATATAAAGGAATTGGTCTTTAAATCCCGTGAGATTTAAGGGCAGTTCAAGCAAGCATTTCACTGCATGGGAATGAAAGATCTGGAGCTTATCTCTCATTTTTAACCTGTAACAGTGATGGTGATGATAGTTAATGACTTCCGCTTTAAAAAATCCGAACCATAGGGCTAAATACCCGACCTAGAAAGTCTTCTTGGCTTATATACAACTCCAGCGGAACAAACCATTTACTCTAGAAAATAATATATAGAAATAATATATATAAATAAAATACACCAACTGTGAGTATACATAAAGCAAGACTTCAAGAAGCCGAAACTTTTGATATCAGAAAATATAATTATAATAATTAAAAGGAAAATCCGCAACGCGTGTCCAGAATTGAGTCGTGCTGAAAATCATAGGAAAACTTCCTTAATAATTTGTTGGATAGTACACGAATTATCATGAAAACATAAACGAGCCAATTACAAACGTGTCACGCCCCCACGATCATATATATATATATATATATAATAATATAAACTATATTATGATATATATATATATTATATTTATTTATAGATATAGTATATATATATATGAATATATTATAGGTATTATATATATATTAATTATATCATATTTATATATATATATATATATATATATGTTATATATATATTATATATATATGAGTTAATCCTCCTAGGCCCGCAGATTGTGAGAGCTGTCGGAGGGGTGCGAAGACGCTCGATCAGTTGCAGAATACACCAGGCATTGACAGATATTAGTACGTTATGATCAGAGACTCTGCGAAGTCTTCTTTTATACCCTTAAGTAAAGGAACAGGATCGGAAGTCAGAAATCCACCGTAAGGTTTTAGGAACTTGCGATCGGTCCCGACGCCAGGTCTCGTGTATTCACGTGGTGATCTAGTCAATGTGGGGTTTATTCCTTGGGCAAAGCCACCACAACCATACCCCTTTACAAAACCCAGCCTCTGCCAAACACATTTTCTTTAGCCTTCTCGTATTCCTTTACTGACTCCAATCCCCTTTTCTTCGGGTGCTCGCGCCAGTCCGTTATAATATTACTTCAAGAACGACATTCACCACTATTCATTCACGCTTAGCCAACGCACTTATCAGTCTCAATCCCTCATGTATGAGCCAAACCATTCCAATACTACTCTTTGCTTGTTCTTGAGCATCATATAGGTGCTTTCTTCACACCACACAACTCCCTAATGCGTTCATTCTTCATTTTATCACTTCTTCTCACAACTGAACACGCCCCTAAAAATGTCAGCTGCCCATACATTGTACCTTGTAGATCCGTGACTTGGGATAGACCATCTTATTTCGTTAGGGAGGACCTGAGCCACGTAGTTTCACTACTATAATTAAACGGAGCGTTTGGAGGTTAAGAACAACATGCGCCCTCTTATTTGCTTATAACGAGCCTAACCACGTGGAATATCTCTAGAGACTAGTCCCTTTATGAACACCAAGGATTAAATTTCACCAGTCACCTTCCTGCCATTTCACAACTTTCGCTTAATATTTAACTCAGATAGTTTTGTGAACTTGCCTACTACTTTTCTAACCTGACTTCAAACAGCCGACTCTCCTCACTCAGTATCATACCTTACTCTTATCTATATTTACTTTTTCAAACCCCTCCTTTTATACACCCTGTAAAAACACCTGTCCCCATTTGCTCAGACTCTCTTCAGATTCGCCATACAAAACCAAATATTCCGCATACAATAAGCAGGGCACCTTCCACTCTCTTCCATTTTCCATCATTCTAAGACCATCCCCTGCCACCCTCCACCCTACACTCTGAATCTTTTCATTATCCCTATTCACATATGTATATAAAATTAGAGTCTATAGGACCAAGGAGACATAACGACATTCCTTCCTCACTCTGCTATTAATATTAAACTAATCACCTTTATCGAAGGGTTCGACTGACAGGATGCAAATCCTTTCTATAGGCTAAATAAGCGAGGCGTTTCTCAACCTTTTAAGTCTCGCGACGACCCCCGAAAGCCAAAACGCATAAAGTTAGTAACCTCTGGCGAGCCTATATATTAAACTCGCCCAGAGATAGGTGATATATAATAATATAGTGAGAGTATGTATATATATACTATTCTATAATTATATGAGATAGATACTGTATTAAAAGTTTTACTGATAGTAGTACTATATAATGTTAAGAGACCCCGGAGATAGTATAGGTGAGAGCTAGTAGTATAATATATATATTATATTATATATTTATATATATATATATATATATATTATATAATATATATATAATTATTATATTAGTTATATTCATGTAAATATTTGTATGTATATATTGATTAATATATATATATATATATTTATATATATAATATATGTATATATATAATATATTATATATAATTATATAATATTGAGAGCTATGTTTGAGATAAGTACTTTAGAATATATAAGAGAACATAAAAGTATTAATGGACACTTAATTGTAGAGTAGTATAAGACCTGCGTAAATAGAGTGAGTCCTGGAGATGTATATATATAATAGTGAGACCATCTAGATAAATGAGGAGCATAGTATATATATATTAGTATATATATATATATATATATATATATATATATTATATAACTATATATATATAATGCCTTAAGTAAAAGTATGCTTTTCGAAGCATTAAGTATATAATTTTTATTTTAACGAGTATTCCTTTTTATAAAAATATATTGAATGTTTTGATTATAAATATATTTATTTTTCTGTGACCTCACTGCGACCCACTGTGCGAAGCTGGTAATATACGCCAGCCTCTAGGACAGGAGCCTCTCACTTGAGCTTTGGTCGCGAGCCTCCTCTTGATAGATGTGATACAGTGTACTGAGGGAGCTCAAGGTGTTAATGAGACAGAAAGTTTGAGAGATCTTATTCATGTACAGAGATTAGTAATGAGTTAATATAGCAGAAGCTGTGTTTAGAGACTTGGATAGTAGTAGTTTTATTAGAGAGCTGTATGTTAATTTATATGAACTGGAGAGTGTTAGTGAGAGCTGTATTATATTTGTAGTAGAGTGGAATAAATAGTTATACCTAAGGATGAGCTATGTAAGATGACTATGTGAATAGAGATGAAGTTGAACTGTTTAAGAGATAGAATATGAGTATAGAAGTTAGGTGAGTGAAAGCTGTGTAGGAGGCTGTAGATATGATGATCTTTAGTGCGAAGAGTGTTGTGCTGAGATTTTACACACATGCAGCCATCAGTTCGACGGTGTAGTCCACACGTCTTTGCGAGCACCTTATGTGTCGGCGTCTAGGATGAGAGTGTTTGAGAGACTGTTGAGGTAATTTGAGAGAGCTGGTAAGTAAGATCTGTGATAAGAGTGAAATATATGTGAGGCTGTTGGGAGAGTACATAGATAGTAGTAAGTTGAGGAGCTGTGTAAATACTGAGAGATAATGAGAGCTGTGTAAGAGCTGGAGTAAGATATTAGTAGAGATTGCTAAGATCAGATCATGCGGATAAAAGTTAACCGTAGAGCATTATAATAAGAGACGGATAGATGAGTTTATAATGTAAGATCTATTTGATAGTAACTGGAGAGATTAGTGAGTAGCTTTGATTGTGAGTGGATAACATCACATCCTAGATAGTTATATTAAATATATTTTGAATATCTAAAAAAATAAATATTGAAGTGAGACATAAATCTTTATACATAGAGCATTATCAATTAATAAATTATATATTATTAGGATTGTATTTTTATACTGTACAAAATTTAATGCAAAATGGAAAATATATTTTTTATTACATATATATTAATATTCTCCTTAGGGAACCTTTTCTTCTTCTAATTATATTTACTCGGTAAATATAATACAGCGAGTTACGCATCTTTTATTTCAGGTAATTTATTTTCTTCTTTATTTTACTTATACTCATTTACGTAATTGTTTATTATATTAATATTTTGGTTGAATAATATAATATATATATATATATTATTATAATATATAATATATATATATATTAATATATATATTAATATTATTAATATGCTATATGTATATATAAATATAATATTAAAAAAATTTATGAATATTATATCAGTATATTTATATTTAATATTTATATTATTATATATTATATTAATATATTAATTATATATATATATTATGATATATATTTATATATTAATATGATATAGTATATATATATTAATTATATATATAAATATATTTAGATGAGTAGGTAACTCAGGAAGGGTAGGAAAGAGACAAGTGATAAGGATGTGGTATTAAAGATTAAAGCAAGTGAGTATGAGTTTATAATATATAGGTGAACATATATATATATGTAGATAAGAACAAGGTTATGATAGCAAATTTAATGAAATATAATTATATATTATTATTAATATATCATGAGTAGTCTGTCACATTTCAATGATCATATGTATAATTACTGAAATTTCTAAGGATATATAGTTATAAATATTAATATATATATAGAGATTAAATAATTTTTATTTAGTTCCCTAGATAATTACTCTACTGAAACAATAAATAGTTATTATTTTTATGTAGATGTTTATATATAGTTTTCTAGTAGTTTACATGCTATACTTAACTTTCTTCGGTAAGTGCTAGCTATATATATAATATAATAATTATTAATATATATTATATTTAATATATATATATAATATTTAATATATATTTATATATATATATATATAATATATATTATATAATTATATTATAATATAATATATATATTATTAATATATATATATATATATATATATATTATATATAATTAATATTATAATATAATATTAATATTATATATTAATTAATTCAGTGGTATCAGTTAAGGGATAGTCTGGGTAGGCATTGCCTATCTTATTTTTAAGAACAAAATTAAGAATTTAAAGAAAAAAACAAATAAAATAAATAAAAAAAATATAATAAAAATAATTGTTAAATATAAACAAATATATAAAAATTAATGTAAAAAAATCTTAAAGATAAATATAAATAACTCAAAGGAAGTTATGTGAGCTTATTATCTATGCCTAATTTCTACTCCACATCATTCCTATAGAGGATATAACGTGGTAGGTGTAGCCAATGCGGATCGATATAGGCATGGAGCTTGAATAGAATATTTGAATCCTATCTTATAATATTCCGTTCTTAGAATCGAATCCTAAAAGTGAGAGTTGCAAGCTCGTACTGCTTCATTATCTATCTGTGTACATGCTCTCTCGCGCGATGCTGTGACCATATAACTAGTAATATAATGCTATGTGTTACTTGTTGTTTTTTGTTTTCTATATAATTTCATGTATTATTATATATATATATATATTATATATATAAATTATATATAATAATAATTATATTTATATATATATATATATAATATATAATATTAATATAGTATATTATATTATAATATATATATAATATTAATATATTAATCTATATTTGTACTATAAGCAAATATTGGTAGTGATTTTTTTAAGTTATACTATTAAGTATTTCATAACAATTCCTAGGGGGTGACTTTTTGTATAGTATTATGCATTAATGGCATGTTATTGATATATAGTGGGTTGACTATGGTGACAGTCTCGAAAGGCCCATGTGGCTTTGTACTGTCTCTATATTCTTAATGTTTCTATATATATTAATAGTGATATATATTATATATAATTATGTGTATATATATATATTATATATATATTATATAATGTATATATTATATATTAATCATAATTATAATTAATATATATATAATAATATATATATAGTATATTTATATAATATAATATATAATATAATATAATAAGATAATATATATAATATATTATATAATATATATATTATATAATATTAATATATATTATATATATATATAATAATAGTATATATCTAAAGTGATTTTACTTATACTAATTTAAATGTGTAAACTTTGTAATTCCACGGTAACTTTATTAAAATTAATATGGTAAACTTTCATACTAGTATATTTTAATTAATATATATATAATATAAATAATGTATATCTAATATAATATATAATAAATCTATTATATATATACTATATAAAATTATTAATATATATATATAATATAATATAAATATATATATATTAGTACTATTATTGGTTTGACGGTCGAGCACCGCACTCCTGGTGTTTTGGCCAACTCTATTCTGTGCTTATAATATTCTTAATGTTTTAATAAAAACATACCTTCTTTATGATTGAAGAAGAAAAACTTATTATCAATTTATATAAATAATTTATATTAATTAATAATAATCAATTGGAAAGTCTAATTATCAGGAAATTATGTATAACGTCTAGGTCTAATAGGTATTCTTAGCACCAGCAGTCTTTTATTTAGGTATATATACTCATAGACATATCTCAGTTAATCGGGTATTAAGTCTATAGAGATGCTATGATTAATTTATAATAAATACTAATTTTACTGAATGTTTTTCATTAATATAAGTATGGTCATATTTAATATATTTAGTACTATATATTATATATACATATTTAATATATATTATATAATATATTACTATAGATATATATATATATATTAGTATATATCTATATATATATATATATAATATCATCATGTCACTACATTACATCATGTTAAAAATAACACATCTAGTTACGCCACTGTATATCTATATATATTAATTACTACTACAATAACCACACCTAACCTATATAACCTAAACTCTAACTCACTATTTATATCACTAACTTAATACTTATCTAAGCTATACTCATAATCACTAACCTACTTAACTATATTCACTAAACTAATTACCAACCAATACCAATCATATAACCTAAACTCACTTAACCTATAATCATAATACCTATGACCTATAACTCATATATAACCTAACTTCAAATCATATCCAAACCATATCCATAAACTTAACCAACCTAACATATAACCTATAACAAGATCCTGAATTATTTACACTGACCAACTTAAACATATTACATTTACATCTTGATGACAATCTATCAGACCATCTACACAAAATTTTACACACTCTATCTGCTAATTAAGAAGGCCTTTTCTTATATCAAGATGGGCATGCTTTCTTCTTAACTTTTCTGTTATGCCCTCATACTGGTCACCGTCTCTCCGTGTCTCTAACTATGAAAATTCTTATTGGTCTTCATACGAGTACTATTAATCAACTAATAGATGTGATAAATTAATATATATATTATATAGTTAATATATTATTATATTAATATATATTATAATATATAATAATATTAATATATATATATAAATAATATATATTAATATATAATATTTATAATAGTATATATATATATAATATATAAATTAATATAATATATATATATTAATATTAAGATATGATATAATATATATATATTATATAATTATATAATATATATTAGTGTTGCTCAGGAGTATCAATGGGTTAGTATTAGCTTTCGTTATGTTTTAGTATCTTTCCCATTTTAAGTATGTGTTTGATTACATTATTATAAGTGCTCCTCCCTGTTTAATATGTTTTTAAACTTAATTTAGCTTATACACTTATAACCAATTTATAGGCTTTACTCTTTTATAATGAAACCAGTAAGTATATAGGTTATATATTACGGTATATTTAATTCTACCTAAACTAGTTAAATAGTTATAGATAAGACTGCAGGTTAGTTAGTCCTTAGTATACCTGGGCTAAGTAAGAGACCGTGAGGATAATTATATATTGAACTGTATTGTGCTTTGATTTTCTCATTGATTTTTATGACATTTTTATTAAAGTTTTTTTTTTTTTGTTCTTTCACTTGAACTTCAGGCTGAGATGAGGAAGTTATTATCATATATCTATCCCATGCAATGGATACACCCTATATTATATATGTGGGGTTTTGTCACCTCTTAATATACTGTTAGGTGTTTTTTATTCTATACGTTTAGTATAGACGTTATATAAGTATAGTAGATATAGAGTTATAAGTATATATATGATAATATATATTTGTTGGTATTTATTTTAAATAAATATAACAGATAGTATTATATATATATAGAATATTATATATATACCTGATATTAATATATATATATATAATATATATATATTAATATATTATATAGATATATATATATAATAATATGATTTATTTAATATATATATATATATAGTATTATATATATAATAATTTATATATAATATATTAATTTAATAATATATCATGCAACAAAACAAATACAATAGCTACAGCGAAAAGGAATAGTTTTTTGGAGTCCTTGTAAGATTTAGTTAGGAAAATGTAATAAATAAGATAAATACATAAATAAATCAAATATTGGCCTATTTTTTTTTTAGAGCAGTGGATCATAGTAAATATAATATATAACATATATATATATTATATAATGTATATATATATAATATATATATATATATATATAGTATATATATAAATATATGAAATATATATAAAATAATATTAAAATAAGTATCATTATTTTAAAGTAGTACACGCAACGTAAGGGGGCTGGAGCCGACGGGGAACACAGGGGGAGGACGTTTTTCCATACCCGTAGGGGAAGGGGTGGAGGAACCCGCGACACCCAAATACAGTGTATTATAGCTATTGTATATTTATAGATATATATATATATATATTATAATTATTATATTATATATATATATATAATATAATATAATAATATATATAATTATATATATTTATATTTATATATAATATATATTATATTATAGGATATATATAATATATATAAATATTATATAATTAAATATATATAATTAATATATAATGATATAATATTAGATAATATAATATATATAATATATATAGATAATTATTGCAGAGGTGTATATCAAGTTGAAATTTTCAAATTCAATGTGTTTTCCCTGTTCTTCCATAATTTTCCCTGGCCCAATGATACAATGATAAAACATTATTTTATCTTTGTTATCAATTAGGAAATGGGACAAAATGAAAGCCTTCAGGAGCCACCCTCTAACCATCCTAGCTAAAGCAATTTCTTGGCCAGCTTTCACAAATTTAAATGACATCAGAAATTTTGAGGCTGCAAGTGAAATTGTTCATTTGCATTGGAAATTTTTTAACAAACTTCGCAAAATACATTTATATAGCCAAAAGTATGATATACAGATCAATTTAATTTTCTAAATTATCTGCCCAAATATGTGTACGCAGGGTCCCTGCGTTTTGCTTACATTTTTTTCCGTTTTCTTTACTTTATTCAAATACAATTTACATTTATAATTTGTGAAATATAAACATTTGCACATTTCTTTTCCTTAAAATATAAATAAAAATATTTTCCTTTCTTAGAACAAATAACAAAAATTATTGTAAATAATTAGACTAAACTACTAAATAAGTACATTAGATCTTAAAAAAAAGAATTTATGACTGTGTTAAGAAAATGCTATTTCTGTCTAGAGATATAGAAGTTGTTTTTTCGGGTCTCTTTTGCATCTTCTCTTAACTTCTTCAGCTCTTTAATTCTCAGGCTGCTAAGTTTCCATTTTTTTTTTTTTTTGCACGTTACAAATTTTGCTTTCTTTGGCACATAGTTCTTCTTTTAAGTATGCCTTTATAGCTCGAAAAGATGCGGTCAGTATGACGATCTCATTTGTAAATAGTCAATATCAAATCCTCTCCAGTTTTCATTCTTGCAGTAAATACTCGTTTGTAGCAACAGTGACTCTTCAAAGCAAAATTTTCCTTGTAGACAATGTTGTTTGTCGAGAAACCTCTCTCTACAGAAGCTCCAATGAAATAAATGAAGAATCAGTGTTACATCAAGTTTTTTTTCTGTTTTTGACACGTTTAATTTAAAGATTTCAAGAAAGTTGATCGAGTCTACTTCCTCTCATCAAAATTTTGGCAGAAGTTCAAGACAGAGAATTAGTTCACAAGTTCATAATCTCTTTGATATATCAGCGTCGAACGGCATCAATTGCTTGATATCAATGAATTTTTCAAACAAGCAGCGCATATTAAATCTTTTAGAGTTTATTAGAAAAGCATTACCTAGTGACAAAGAACTTAAGTGTGCTTGTGATGAAAATTTAAGAGGAGTTCTTCTACTAACTTCTGGATAAGTACTGGCAAGAATAACATACACTCTTTTTAAATTTTAAAATTTCTTGGAGTTTTGCAGCCTTCGAGGTGGCAATTCTAACTCTTTTGCTGTATGATACAGGTCCATATTTTGTGCATTTATGAATTTTTATTCTTCGTAAGTAATTTCATTAAACTTTTGACCATTTACGTGAAAATAATGTCGCGGTTTTAGGAAATATTTTGCATTAAAGTTTTTTCTAATGACTGAGATTCAATCATACATAGAAGGGTGTCTAATGGTCTTCATGTTGAAACTTCAATCGCACACCCTCGAACGGACGCCCTACTGCTGTGGAAAATACTTCTAACTTTTGCACTTGTATAAGGATCGCTTTAAATCATGATTTCACCTTTCAAAACACTTTGTGAATTTTTTTATTCCCCAACTCTTGCCATACATTTTCGAAGGTCTTTGGAAGCGCAATGATGCGTTGTTGTGCATTGTTATATTTTCAACCCATCTTATCAAACAACAATTTAGCATGAAAACTCTTCAAAGCTGTATTTTTCATGATGTTCCCCTTCTAGTTGGAAAATCGGTAAATAAATAATAAGAAGCCCTTAGTTCTAATAAATCCCACCTTTGAGCTTATTGACAGTTTTGATGAGCGTCCATGACAATAATACAAAAGGACAATTCCAAATTCAATACAATCGTTGATGCGCAGGAAACAGTATTTAATCTGCTTTCAAACAAAACAGATCATCCAGTTGACATGTCCATCCATTGAATACTTGTCACTTTAAATGAGGTCAACATGACCCAAGCCTTTGCTTGACATTTTTCAAAAGATTTCAGTCGAATTCTCGGTAAGAGAACGAGTAAGTAAGATACGAGTGGTTATGAGACCGTAGTTAGTCTCTAAACTCACCTGTATACTTGAGGTTCTTTGTGCAATTTTATTTAAAACCTCATCATAGGATATTGATATATAAGAAGAAGTATTCTCAATACAGCTCGCATTTTGTTAGTAATAAAGAGCAAGACAAAATACATGACATAAATAGGAAAAGTTATCTTGCTCACCACCAAAAGGACCTTGAGCTATCGATAGAGGAAACATCTTACTAGAAATGGTTCTGGCAAAACAACAATAGAAGCATCTATTTGGAAATATAAGCTTGATTAAACAGTCAATCACCCACATTTAGCTTTCTGCGACAGCTTTGCCTTGCTAAGAAGAGACATCAAGGTAAATACCAACTGATCGCTCCTGAGAACAAGAAACTGATGCAGGAACTATTCGGTGCAAAGCCGTTTATGAATAATTGAACGTGACCCCAGTCTTGGCTTAACAAAATTGTTCCTTCCTGTCGGCGAGCTTGATTTTTAAAGCTTGCTGACTGCTCTGGTGTGTCTTGCTACCTTATCATGACTTTTAATGGATGTTGTCCTATTGGAAGGAAGAATTCTTCTTTCAGAAGACGGCACAAAGCGTAAATGTTCAGATTCGCTTCTCTGACCATTTGAACCATTCTGGTCAGAGGGATCCAGCCATTGCAGGAATTAAAACTACTTATAAATAAGCTTTTTGTCCATCCTAACTTAAAATTTATTATATAATTACAAATTATTCGCATGTAAAATTAAAAAGGAGAAATTTAAAAACATGCTGACAAAAGCATAGAAATTTTAATAAAATAATGTTATATAATTAATTTGGTCAAGAAGTTTAAATTCTTAGGCTAAGAAAGTTGGATATTATGAATTGATGTACCTGTTAATTTTAACTTCATATGAATTATAACCAATTAACATGCTAATATAGGAGAGAAACATGATGATATTCTTAGTGCTCTTCACCTGTTCTTTTCTCCTCTTCAAACAAATTTTCTACCCTTGAAGCCTCTGCGCTTCCTTAAGATCTCCCTTCTTAAGAGAATTTTGAAGTCAATATGTGCTTCACTATATTTCTTGTAGGTTAAGTCAAAAATGAAATTGCTGATATAAATGGATATTTTTAATTTTCCCGTTTTTCCGTTTTCGCCTTTCCCTTTTTCCCTGCACACTTTTTTCATTTTCCCGCGTTTTCCACACAATTTCCCGTTCCCTGTGGTATACCCTGTAAAGATAATATATTAATAATATTAATATATAATATATAGATAATAATATTATATTATAGAAATAATATATATATATATATATATTAATATATATTATATATTATATACTATAATATATTAAATATATTATATGTAGAACATTTATAGAAGTGACTCCGTAATATAGGGTATGCTAATGTTAGGCTACGGTTGGTTAGGTTAGGTCAAGTGTTAATTTATTAGGTTTTAGGTTAGATTAGGTTAAGTTACCCCCAATTGATAATGTATTTATAACTATATTTGAAATCCGATACATTTTTTCAGATTGATTTCGTTTTCTGGAGTCTAAACCGTCATAATAATAGCCATATATATCATAATATATAACTATATATATTAAATATTTATATATATAATATATTAATAGTATAATAATAAATTATATCTATAATATATATATATAGTATATATATATATCATTATATATATATATATATATATATATATATATTGTCGATCGAGATACGACTCTTTTCGAGACTCTCACGACCAGCAGAAAGGTCAAAATGCATACAATATTTTAAATAACGATAGGAAAAAGTCATTAAGAGGAAACCGAAACTCTTTTAACGGATTTTTATACTAACGATAGGAAAAGGTCGTTTAAAGGAAACCGAAACTTTCCTAACGGATCTTTGTCTATCGTCTATCTCAAAATTATTGAATAACAGCCATGAAACAGGAAATTTGAGGTCTAGGCAGACCCAACTAAATTGCTGTGTCGCCTTGAGAAAGACCTTAATGAGTAACGGTCAGTAGTAAACCTTCTTAGGGCGGGATATTCCCACCAATTTAAGCGGAGTCAATAGGCCCCTTGTAAACGGGATTGGGCGTCACAGGACAAGGAGAGGAAAGTTAATTTGTCGAGGACTGAGCAAACTGAGGCCCTCCAAAAAATACTGAACAAGGGAAACCCTCTGGCATGGACAGAAATGCCCCTGGGAGGATCCTTGACCTTAGAATAAAATATTTTTGCTTGAAGAAGCAGTTCGAGGTGACTGGTGTTTAGGGGAAGATGTCGAGAATTTTTCCTCTTGACGTTTTTTTTTTTTGAGACGATAATTTTGATTTGTGCGAACTCTAACTTCGAACATTAATGAAATATTTTCCGTAATTGTGACAAAGTTGCATCGTTGTTACTTCAAGTTATAGTGTACGAGAACGATGTGAAACTTTTGTGTTCTGTGTCGCATTTTGCACGATTGTTTCACTCTGCGTGATATTCAATCCTAGTTTTCAGAATAAATACTGCGAACTTTATATTCATGTTGGTGGAATATGTTGTTATTCTAACTCCTTGAAACTTAAGGGACGCTTGTGTGTATTTTTTTTGTATATAGAGAGTGTTTATATAATGAAACTACCGCCAGCCCTCTTCATGCGTGTTATTTTCATTAAAGTGAACTGAGACTAAAAACAATTGTCTCGCACGAGAATCATATTTGTTCGTTGACATACCGATGCAAAGATTCTTTTGATTTCGTGGTAGGAAGGAACTTTATGTTAATTTCCTCTCTTGGCTCTCCATGTAAATATTAGTGTATTAAGCACGCTTCTACGTTAAAATGTACCCGATTTAAAGTGATGAGAAATGCCCGATACCGTTTTATGTTTCATACCCGCTACCTTGTTGATTTTCGTCCCCTCTTGTGTTTGGGAATGGTAACAAGGGAACTGGTAAGTCGAGTTAAACGCGTCGGCACGACCAAATGTGTCGATAACGCATCTCATTCCGTAAGTTCTGCAGGTAGGATGATCAGAATAAAAGGATTCCTAGGGTAAGTACAACTTCATTTTTATTTTTTATACAATGTTGGTAAAACCAGCGGACTAGCCACTTAACGTGTCTCGAGAGCAATCTGCACATTAGCTGCTTCGCCGACATCTCGTCAATAAGGTACATATCGTGCTATAGCGTATATATACATATACAGCGCTCGCGCTCGCGCGCGCTCTTGCTTGTGTTATTTTTATGCATGTAAGTATATGAGACGAGCGATAGAGATGTAACCAGTCTCCTGCAACATTGCAACAAGGGAGTTGTGTCTATATTCACCTTCTAAAATTAGTCACCAACATTCTCCTTATAATTATAAAGAGTAAAGGCTATTTTAGTGATTAATTCCCCTTGTTATTACGAAACATTTACACATTTAACCACTTACTTCTTCTGTATTTCACCACTATGTTTTCCATCTTTGCATGTCCCTTAGACTTTTTTATATCTAAAGGGACACTGATCACCATATCGGGTTCGTGGGGATTATTGCATGTGGTTCCTACGAGGCATTTGGTGGATTTTCTGACCCTTAGGGGTCATCTTTGATTTCTTCTCTCTATGGTGGACTGAAAGCTGGTTGAATGTCTGGTAATCGTAATGCATTTATGCCCTCCTCCTTGTAAATATATGAAAACAATCACGTGTCCACAACAATATTCTCTCTCTCTCTCTCTCTCTCTCTCTCTCTCTCTCTCTCTCTCTCTTCTCTCTCTCTCCTCTCTCTCCTCTCTCTTCTCTCTCTCTCTCTCTCTCTTCTCGTCTATCTCTTCTCTCTTCTCTTCTCCTCTCTCTCATCATCTCCAGAATCTCCTCTTTCTCCTCTCAATCTGGCATTTCTCTCTCTCTCTCTCCTCTTATATATATATATATTATTAATATATTATATATATTTATATATAATATATTATATATATATTATATTATATATTAATATATATATATTATATATATTATAGTATGTATATTTGGTTGCCTCTCTGCAAACATGATTTTTTGGAACACTCATATCCTTTTATCTTCCCTTATTATTATTTGGACCCTACTTTCTAGCACGCGCCAGCTGGCACAGCTGGGTTCTAGCATTGTAGTAAAGCGTGACACGTATAATCAATGTAGAAATAACTAATATTGGTGTCTAACCACTATGTTATAAAGGTTGGGAGTCGATTTTTGGTGTGTATTTTTAAGGTGCATGATGTTCCTACTATGGAGTTAGTTAAACTCTCCCCGCTCGTCGACTTTTCCTGCTACTTCTAGCTGGCCATCTTCCTAATATAGCAAGGAATACCCTAATATTGGTGTTCTAACACCCTATTTTATAAGTATGGGGAGTCGATTGATTGGGTTTTAAGGTGATCGAGTCCACTACTATTTTGAAATTAGTATTAGACATTTCCTCTATCTGTCTTTTTTCTGTCTAATATGCAACTGTTTTTATTTTTTCGAAATAAGAACAGTTGAACGTTGTGTCTAGCTCCTATGTTTTAGAGGGTCCTGCGAATCGATTCCTGGTATTACCGTGTGGATTGGATCACCCTTAGGGCCTTTTGCTACCATCGGTGTGCGGTGCTCATATATATATATTTTTGTCCTTTTAAGAGTTTCTAGTTTTATAGGTATTCTCCTTCAACTGCTTACTGGCGGTTGAAAGGTGCTGTCTGCCTGTGCCCGAGTTTCCCAACTTCACCACGTCCAAGAAGGAGGGGTCTGTGCCCCCAAAATCAGGAAAGGACTTAGAACAGGTTGAATGATTTTGGGGAGTGAATAGAAGAGAATAAATGAAATAGAGTAATGAGTTTACATTATAGTGCCGGAGCACATGATTCGGAGTGGAAGCTGAAGGGTGAGCAGACTGGAAATTCTGGGCTCCAGCTGCATATGGAGTCAATTGGATGTGTGTTTATATAGCTGTTTCAAAGGAATAGATTTCCGATTTTGAGGAGTTGCTTAAACCAAAATGAAGTTTGAGGACCCCCGAGGGATAGTCGTCGGTCGTTGTGTGATGGTTTTGCTAGGTGAAATGGATTTGGAGGGTTTCAGGTGAGAGGTTGGATCGTTCTGGTAGTTGGGTGTATTTTGTTTGGCGCTAGATCTCGTCACGGTTCAAGCTGTTTCTCCGGTACTATAGAGGATCAGGCCTACGAGTCGGAATCGTAAGGCTTCGAACGGACCAGCGTCGTCTTTCCCTGGACCCTCCTTTCCCCCCCCCACCGGCACCCCTCACCCCCCCTCACAACCCCCCTCCCCTACCCCCCCTTCCACCCTCCCCTCCCCCCTCCCCCTCCTCCCCCCCTCCCCCCCCCCCCCCCTCCCACTCCCCCCCCCATCAGCGTGGAAAAAAGGAGAAAAGTACAGGAGTGGCAAGAACAGAGAAGAAGAAGAAGAAGAAGAAGAAAGAAGAAAGAAGAAGAAGAAGAAGAAAGAAGACAGAAGAGAAGAAGAAGAAGAAGAAGAAAAGAAGAAGAAGAGAAGAAAAGAGAAGAAGAAGAAGAAGAAGAAGAAGAGAAGAGAGAAGAAGAAGAAGTCTCATTTTGACGGAGCACATGAGCCGGAGTCGGAGTTTGTGAACGGTGGAATCCAACCTGGAACTTCCTCGCTCCAGCTGCAATATTGAAGCCATTGAGGTGCTGTGTTATATATATGGTTTCAAAGACATAGATTTCACGATATTTTGGGGGTTTCGTAACCCCCAAAATGAGTTTGATGACCCCACTTGAGGGGGAAAAGAGAATAGCACAGAGTGCAAGGACAGACAGGAAAGAAGAAGAAAAAAGAAGAAAGCACAGAGTTTCGAACAGAAAAGAAGATAAAAGAAAAAGAAGAAAAGCACAGAGGAGTTGCTGCAAGAAAGTATGAAGGAAGGAAAAGAATGGAAGTCTTTCGAAGGTAGATCAAATGAATCAAAATGAAGGAATGCATGGTACGACACGGTGCAGAGCCCGTGCGTGTGCCAAAGTTAAGTAAAATATGTAGCTTTAGAAACGAATAAATAATTAGTTGTTTATTAATTAATTAATTATTATATATTATTATTATTTAATATTATTTTATTATTATTGTAATTAATTATTATTATTAAAATTATTAATTATTATTATTATTATTTTATTATGATTATTATTTTATTATTATTATTATATTATTAATTATTATTATTTATTATTATTATTATTATTATTATATTATTATTATTATTATTATTTTATTAATATGTAAATTATTATTTAATTATTACTATTATATTATTATTTCATTAATTATTATATTATTATTATTATTATTATTATTATTATTATTATTTATTATTTTATTATTATTATTATATTATTATTATAATATTATATTTTTATTATTATTATATCTAATTACTTTATATTAATCATATTATTATATTATTATTATATTATTTATTATTCCTATTACTATTTCTATACTTATTATTGACATACTTTTATTAATACTACTATTATTACTGTACTATTATTATTATTATTATTATTATTATTATTATTATTATTATTATTATTATTATTATTATTATTATTATTATTATTATTATTATTATTATTATTATTAATTATTTTTATTATTTTTTTAATTATTATATTATTTTTTTATTATTATTATTATTTATTATTATTATTATTTTATTTTATTATTATTTTATTATTATATTGATTATTATTATATATTTTATTATTATTATTTGAATATTAATTATTATTATTTTATTAATTAATTATTTATTATATTATTATATTAATTATTATTTTAATTATTATGTATTATTATTATATATTATTATTATTATTATTATTATTATTATTATTAATGCTTCAGGATAAACTTAGTTCTTTTCCCAGCTGACTTCAGTATTTTTTTTTTTTTTTTTTTTTTTGTATATTGGAAATATATCCATCTTTCGTTTGCAACATTGGAATTATTCTTGTATACTTGGAGAAGGATATGAAAAGAATTTTTTTAAACTACATTTTATGTTCTAGAGAGACTTAGTTTTCTCCGAGATTTTTTGTATTTTTTTGTGTTTTTTTTGTTTTTTCGTCCTCTCTTCTTTGTATACTGGAAATATTTTGTTTCATTTAATAACGAATATATGTTATATACTGAAATACATTATTTGGGTATGAAAAGAATTTTTAATTACTTTTATGCTTCTAGAGCAGTGGTCTTCCAAAACTTTTTTTTGATCGCGTACCCCTAAGACGAAATAATTACTATGTTGTACCCCCTATAGGCCTAATATATATATATATATATATATATATATATTATTTATATATATATATATATATATATATATATATATATATATATAATATATATATATATATATTATATATATATATTATACTATATACTAATAATATAATATATATATAATATATATTATATATCATATATTTAATATAATAGTAGTATATATATATATATATATATATATATATATATTATAATATATATATTAATATATATATATATATATATATATATAAACTGCGGTACAAATTTAATGCATCACCCGTAAATATTAAATGCCAGCCTTTCCATTTTTTGAAATGTTGTGCTAGGGTTTGGTTTTATTTTGGGTCATACCTTAACTTCGGAGCTGCATACCGTATGTGACCTAACCCGTGTATGGGAACACTAAATGGCATAATAAGAAAACCAAATCACGGAACCCCGAGGTACGTTCATTCGGAGAACAAGTGGTAAGACCAACCAACCAACAACCGAAACAGGAAAAACCCATGCTGTAAAGTCGTGTAAGCTTGAACAAAAGAACTGTACAATGGAAAAAGACATATGTTTAAAGAAGAAGGAACGTCGCCATAGAGGAGTTATCAACATCAAGACACACATCTGTTGGAGGAGTAGAACATTTCTCTGAGACAGGTGGCTCAGTAACTTGGGGTAAACCAATCGATAGTTCAGTCGAATCCTTCGCCGGTTCAGGGAGACTGGCAGCAAACCGTAGACAACGGAATGGTCAGGGTCGCCCGGACGGGCTACGTGTCCGACGAGAGATTGGAACGAGATTCCTCCTCTGGCGGGCTTCTCGTGATCGTTTCCAAACAAGCCTACAGCTACAACACAGGCTTGTGAGGTCAGACATGTGCCCATTTCTGAGCGTACAGTGAGAAGACGATAGAGACATGAACGTGGAGTACGTATTACTAAAGTCTGCCATTGGGCCCTTTCCTGATCAGGGACAAAACATGGGTATGCGATTTATCATTTTTCACAAGGCGTATGGAGATTGAGACCTCACCAGATGAGTTCGAGGTTCCACAACTACAAGAATGAACCAGATGTATCGTCGGGCGAATTTGGAGACGGTTCAGGTGAGCGCTTTCCTGCTTGCCATAGGATCCTTTTGGAGGTTACTCATCTGGATGGTGTGGCGCAAGGCATCTCTTTGGGTCTCGCACGGCATTCGCATTCGTGAGCAGATGAAAAGACGCTCACGCGTTTGAAAGGTATCTGCGGAAAGAACGTCCTCCAAGAGTAATAGAGTGCTCTTAAGTCCTTCATTTGGCGTAAACATTTTTTGTTCTCCATGACAACGCACATGGTTTGCAACACGATGCTACAGGTGCGTCAACGGTACCTACAACAGGTCGGAATCAGACTCCTAGGACATTTCTGCAGAGGGCCCGGACATTAAAATCACTATCCGAACATTGCCTTGATTTTGTGGGTGTAGGCGTGTTCAATGCCCTGAACACTGCTCTGCCACACTCCAGGGAGGTTGCAAACTCTTTGACAAATCCACAGGAGTCGGAGACTATCTCGTAAGATCATTTCAGTCAGTTGGAAGGCCAAGGGGGTACAACCCATTATTAGACACCTTTTTGCTTGTGCTGCATTTCACATTGTAATTTTGTAGAATATTTGTTGTTGCATTGGATAAAAATCATCCAACATCATTCCTATATTTTTTTCGTTTCTTTTATTATCGCCATTTTAATCCGCTTACCACTGTCGTAACAGTACGGTTTATACAGTTTATAACCCTGTGCAATCACCCAGAGTTTGGTAGAACCAAAATAAAACCAAACCCTAAGCCTAACATTTCCAAACTATGAAGATTTTAAATTTTATTTCGTGATGCATTAAATTTACCCGCAGTTTATATATCTATATATATTATATAAATATATATTATAATATATATATATATCATTATATATAATATATATATATATATATATATATAATATATATATATTATATTATGATATATATATATAATGTAATATATATTATTATTATCGAACTCAGATCAACTTGATAAAAACAGGATCATAGCACTCGCAGCTGATCGTGAGGCTACTTCTTTGGCGTACCCCCAAGTATCACTCTGCGTAACCCCCCGGGTAACGCGTACCCCACTTGGGAGACCACTGCTCTGAGAGCAGTGGTTTCCCAACCATTTTTTGTGTTTCGCCCTCATTCAAGCTAAAACTGTACTTCCCATCTCCATCCTTCATTGGGAAAGAAAAATTTTAATAATAAATATATAATATATAATTATATTATATATATATATATATATATATTTTATATATATATAGTTTATATATATTATATATATATATATATATTATAATATATATAATATATATATAATATTATATATAGTATATATATATAATTATATAATGTAATATAATATATATATAATATATTATATATAATATATATAATATATATATATTATTATTAATATAATATATATTATATATAATATATATATTATTATATATATATATATTATATAATAAATATATATATAATATATTATATATATATATATATATATATATATTTATATATATATAAGGCACAGCAACAGATTTAGAAATTGCATGTATAAAAATGAATTACGAGTAGCTGTGTAATTTACTTACTTTTTCACTTAATGGCTTCTTGGGCTTGATGAGAAGCTTGCAAGGTCCTCAGTATTAGGCTTCAATGTTGGTCAGTCCGAAGTGGAAATCCACTCTTTGACTAATTTTCAGTATTATTTCGATGTTTAGTTAAAACAATTTGCAAATACTGCACAAATCCTTTCTTCCCTCTAAATTGATGAAGGGATAATCAAAGAGGTAAAAGTAATTTCAATCCTGCCAAAGTTAGGATAATTGTTTGCATTTTGGGCAAATGCTGCATAACAAGGTGAACTTAAAATAGTAACTTTTAGCTTTCGATTCATTTTGTAAGTAATAAAATTCTTCAGGTAAAATTTTGATAATAGAAGAAGCAATAATGAAATCAATATGTGTTTCAAGTTATACAAAGACTTTTAAAATCTTGTAATCAAAGTCTTCTTTTCAGAGTGTTGAGTGAGAACAAAGCATTGCAATATCCTGTATACCAAAATTAATATATTATGTCATTGTTTATGTATAACTTGGGTAGACTTGAAACTGCAGAAGAAAATCTTTCCATACCTAAGCTGTCTTTTGTAGAAAGGGTAATTTTCTGATTAAAGAAGTTATAATTCCCTTTGATTTAATAAGATTTATATTATTTTCCTGCAATTTGATTATAAGTAATAAATATTAGTTTGGGAAAATATCTGAAAAAAAATACGCACTGTCAACCCTTTATTCTTAAAATTAGGCATGCAAATTTATTATCACATCTGATTAAAAGGAAAATTCTAGGACAAGTATTCGTAAAGGACAGACATTGAATCGATTCAAAAAACAGTTACCGTTTGAGAGCCCATCTGCATACCGGTATGCAATAATAACGCTCAAAATTCTCTTTCATTTTCGTGCATAGAGCTGTCGAAAGAGTATCGGTAATTAGAAGTGAGATTTGATTTTTGTTTATGAGTTTAATATTTAACAATGTTCCAATGTATCATGTAGTCGTTTCCGGCTTTAAGAGATGCTTTGCAGCTAGGTGTTCTCGATGAATAAGATACAGATGAAGAGTAAATGTATTTGTGGAACTTCTTTTTAAATGAGCTATAAATCTACGATATCGACCTATCATGGCTGGCGCCCCATCTGTTGCACAAGCAATGATATTCTCAGGGGAAATATTATTTGCGTATTAAAGAATATTTTTAACACCTTGAAAGAAACTTGATTGAATATGACCTTTGGCGTCAGACCATTCTTTCCCGACACAGAGACAACTCTCACAATTTTCTGCTTTAGTAGACAACTTACATACGGACGTATGCCATAAGCAAAGGATTCATTGTCCACCTAAAGATGACTCATCGAGTTTGCAGCAGAAAATTCCTTCGTTTTTTAACAAGTGTGTCACACTAGGTGTTCGTTTCAAATATACTTTTCTCTATTTCATCTATCTTGCATGATACTGTGTTTTATTACTGAGAAGAAATAATTTGAAGTGTTGTTATACACTCCATCACCTGGCACAAATCTTGTATCAATAACTGTCATTAAGTTACTTGCAGGTAGAAGAGGTTTCACAGCAAAAATTGTGTGGCTTGCACACTTTTTGGCAATCATCTTTGAAATTTTAATACGATAAACAAGCCCTTTCAATAATTAATCTGTAGTTTTCTTTGCAACATCCCTTTGATGCTTGTACGATTTTTGAAATTAATGTTCATTTTGCAAAAGTATTCCACATCTTTATCCATTTTGTCAGGATGCATTCTTTTTAAATGTTCTACCATTCTTGAAGGCTTCATTGCTTCATTTGAGAATTTTTTTTTCACACAATAAGCAAAATGGTATTTGTTCGTTATTAACGGATTGAATGAATCCATATTTAAGGTACTCATTCGAGTATTGCCGACACTTTCTTTTTTCACTCATTTTAATTTAAATTAAACTATAATTGGGAACATAATATAAATAATATAATATATATTGTATTATAATATATATATATATAATTATATATATAATATATAATATATATAATATATATATATATATATATATAAGTATATATAATATATATATATATATATATATATAATATACGTATATATATATACTATATATAAGATATATTATATATATATATATATATATTAATATATATAATATATATATATATATATATCATAAAACACAAAGATGACACTTTCACTCTCCAGAAAGGAGAAAAATAAAATCTGAAATACAGAGAATGCTCGGAACCTAATGGCATAGGGGCACAGAAGGTTAACGATGTTCGAAAACACACGTTTGTTTTGTCACCCAAGTTTTTTTTAAAAAAATTAATGTTTTTATCAAAGGAATATTTTTTTTTAAATTGCAATAGTGATAATTTAAATTTTCAAGACCATCTATTATTCAAGAATAATTAACTTGTTACTGTGGAAAAATAATTTAAAATGAAAAATAATCGAGGAAACGGAACTTTCTGATGTTTTCTCAGCTTGTTCAATTTAATATAATTTTAAAACGTTCTTGAACTATATATAATACATATATAATATATATATATATAATAATTATATATATTATATATATAATATAATATAATTATAATATTATAAGTATATTATAAGTATTGGTAGTATTATATATATATATATATATATATATTATATATTATATATTATATATATATATATATTAATAATATAGTAATGTATAAGAAATAACTTAATTTTTCTTATATCCAAAAATAAAATATAATTTTATTTTACCAGCTCATTAACCCTCTTCATCGCCCCCTTGATCCTTAACGCCCACCTAATCGAATTCATCGCCCACAAGGGGGCGATATCGCCCAGGGTTTGGGAATAAATCAGCTGCTCTAGAGAGAGAGTTTTCCCGATATTTTTTGTATATATTTTTTTCCTTCTTTGTATATTGGAGTAGTATGGTCACATAGTTGACATTCTGGGCTGATATATCGGGCTCGGACACGAGTTGAGCCACAGATCCGAATGTCAATAAGGCATATACTTTTTTTAATACTCACTACCTTCTATCGGGTGTTTTTTAGAATGACGGGGTGTCAAAGATTTGTCACCTTGTTCTAAGTACAGACAATAAATTTTTAAAAATGACTCATGTTACCTTCCTGGGTGAAATTTTTTTTATATCTTTCGTTTTGAAAAAGGGTTCACCCACCTCAGGGGGCCCCCCCTTTTTCACATACGTTCGTTAAGTTTTATTTTACTGTATGGATGATTCTGTGTATATGTATTCACTACCTATCCCCCTTTATTATATTTAGTTATGTTATGACTTCACGTTCTTTCCTGAGCTTTTTTTTTATGGTAACAGTTTTATCATTATCTTGTCGCTTTTGTTACATATATAATAAATAACATATATATATATATAGGATCATACAATATAAGTGATATATTAATATAGTAATATATATCATATATTATATTTTATATGGTATATATATATATATATATATAATATATATATACTATATATATATAATATATAATAAATAATATAATATATATATATTTATATATATCTATTATTAGTATAATATAATATATATATATATATTAAATATATATTATATAATATATATATATATTATATATATATATAAATATATATATATATATATAATATATATATATATATATATATATATATATCTAATAGAGTTACTTATTGTCACTTTGTTTATATTTCATTCCATATGCGTTTGCGTCTTGTTTAATCATCGTCATAATTTATTTTCATCGTTCACTTCTTTCGAAATTGCAGAATGCCACTATCGTCGCCATCGTCGGGGGGAATCGCGTTAATCGTTTTAGCAAACTCCGCAATCGTTGGTTGGAATGCCCTACTGTCAATCTTTTATTTATTGCTAGGCTCTCTGTCCATTGGTCCGTTTTTTTCAACTGTCTGCCTGTCTGTCTAATATCTAGAATATTGAATAACTCTTTAACTGAGAATGCCGCATCGTCGCCAAAGAACCTCGCGCAGAGTCGGAAAATTTCATACATCTTTATGTCCTAACGTACTTAGAGTATGTAAAAACATTTTGCTTTACTCGTTTTATCTGCTTTAACTGCTTCTACTGCTTTACTGCTTTACATATTTTTAATATGTATGAACTATTGTTTATTAAAGAACATCATACTTACTTTACTATATACCTTAAAACCAGTTAAAACAATCTATATCGCATTTGCCATAGCATATCAGTGCGCGAATAATAGACTTTTGTTTTACTGCTTACTGCTTTAACTGCTTTACTGCTTTTTTTTCATTTCTTTATTCTAAAAATTTAAACTATTTTGCATTTAAAAATAAAAAAAACTTCATTTTTTTAAATGATTTATCTTTCAAGAAAAAATTTTTATGTTTTTAAAATTTAATTCATTCGATTTGAGAAACATTTTTTATTAAAAAATATATAACTTTGCATACACCTTAAAGAGCAAGTAAAACAATAACAACATCACATATGCTGAGCAACCAGTGGGGAAATTAAATATAGCTTTTGTTTTTACTCTGCTTACTAGCTTTAACTGCTTTACTGCTTTACATGATATTTAGCATTGTAATAAGTATAAACATAATTATATATAGAATGTAATGCAAATTTAAAAAGAAAAAAAAGAGTAATGAAAATAACAGAACATAACGCAATTTGACATAAATTTATCTGTTTATGTACGTACAGAAAGAACGACTTATATTGATATTGTTTTAACAGGAGATATTTTAAATGCAACCTTGTATATATTATAATACTATTATATATATATATATATTATAGAAATTTATCCAAATAACATCTATTTAATAAGTATATCTTCAACATCTATATCCTACCAAATATATCTATACATGTGTGTGTGTGTGTATATGTGTAGGTAAGTGTGTGTGTGTGTTTATATGGGGTATGTGTGGGTGTATGTGTGTGTATGTATATTGAGTATGTGTTATGTGTGTGTATATGTGGCGTGGGATCGTTGCGTGTATGCTCATGTGTGTGTATGTAGTGTGTGTGTATGCTTGTGGTGTGTGTATATATTGTTGTTGTGTACATGTGTATTGTTGTGGCGTGTGTTGTTGGGTGTGTGTGTGTGTGTGTGTGTAAATGTGTACGTATGTGCGTGAAGAATACTGTTGATTAGCTTAACAGTAAGTTAAAGCGAAATTAAGACGATAGGCTTAATAATAATAATAATATAATAATAATAATATAATCATATCAGTAAAACCTAATAATATAATAAGAATAATAAAGTACGAATGTATGATGAAAGAAGTGAGCAATTTGGACAAACTGTCTCCATAATTAAAGACAAATTGTAATTGTAGTTGTAGTAGCAGTAGCTGTTGTAATAGTAGTATTAGTAGTTGCTGTAGTAGTAGCAGTAGTAGTACTAAAAGTATTTGTTGTAATAGTAGAAAGCAGAGCATCACATTTTCAGCTGATTAATGATGAATGAATAATAATAATAAAATAATATAATAATAATCATAATAAATAATATAATAATAATAATATAATAATAATAATGTAATAATAATAATAATATAATAGTACTTATAATAATAATTTAATTAACACAAATAATGAAAATAATGAATAATAATGATACTATATAATACTAAATAATTATAATATAATAAATAATAATAATATTAATAATTAATCACTAATAATAATGCCATAGTCCTAATTACATATCAAATGTTAACAAAAAAAACAAAAAGTTTTTTGTTGGTTTTGTTTTTTTCTGCTGATTTTTTTATTGTTTTTATATTCAGTTTTTTATGCAGATTCCAAAGGTATATTTTAGTATTTTTCTCTAGCATCGACCGTTTTTTGTGTTACGACGGCAGGGAGTATTTATTGGCATCTCATTTTGTATTGTGGTTACCGTTACAAAAAAAAAATTTTTTTTTTTCTTCTTCTTGTTTTTTTTAATGTTTTTTATTCAGTTTTTTATGCAGATTCCCAATAAATATTGTTTTAGTTTTTCTCTAGCATCGACCGTTTTATGTGTTACGCACGCAGGAGTATTATTGAGCATATTCCTGCATTTTGTTTGTGGTTAAAATACTTCGCTGCCATCGTAACCACAAAATCGGTCGAATGCTTAGAGAAACAACTTAAAAAACATATTTGGAATCTGCATAAAAACTGAATAAATAACCAGCTAAAAAAAATCGAAAAATCAAGAGAACAAAAAAAAAATATCTTTTTTTTTGTAACTGTACTCACATACAAAAAAACAAAGAG
>JABUQX010085586.1:0-37349 GCA_015478945.1 Trachelipus rathkii
AGAGGGTATATATATATATATATATATTATATTTATATATATATATATATTATATATATTATATATATATATATTTACACATTATTTTAGTCAATCGTGGTATACCTGTCTTACAAAGGGACAAAAAGACATTGAATACGCAATATGTTATCTAGGACAATTGACAATGCTGAAAATGTAAATAGGTAATGATATCTAATGTACACGAGTATAAATTTCCTCAGATAAAATCTTAATCTTATATTACTGTAATTTACAGGAGGGGCATAAAATGAGAGAATAAACAAGTGCATTAAGATGGTTTGGTCACATGGAAAGGACGGATAATAGTCAGTCGGTTAGTGGTGAGGGCTGGGAGACCAAAAGAAAAAGGGGATTTGATCAGTAAAGGAATGTCTGAAGGAAAGGAATTTGTGTTTGGGAGAGGCTGATCAAGAAGGTGCATAATAGAGTAAATGGCTGGTTTTGTGAGGGGTATGGTTGTGGGCAGAACCCAGGGATGAACCCTAGTAATGGGAGTGATTAATATTGTTATTTATATTTGATTGAATAAAAGTAATTTGTTTACAGTAACAGTGTGGAATTTTTTTTTTTTACTGCCACAAGCTCTCACTTAAGGGTATGGAGGGGATGTTAGGGGTGGATGGGTTTCCATTCAACTTATGTCATGGTCTTCTCCTTTTCTGTTTCTGGTATTTGCTGCGCATCCCATCCCTGTTCTGGGAAAAGTAGGAAAATTATATTAAATATTTAATATATATATATATATATATAATATATATTATATATATTATAATATATATATATATATTATATATATATATATATATTATATATGAATATAATTATATATATTATATAATATATTATATATATATATTATATATATATAATTTATATATATATTATTAGTTGAAAACTGAAGAGTTTGAGAGGATTAGTAAAGGGATTAGTCCAGGGTTTGTTAAATGTAGGATAAGCAGTAAGTGAAGAAGAGTCCTGCAGTGTTTAAGTTGTGTTAGATAGTGAGCAATTGGATGTTAGATGGCGAGTTTAAATATTTAGGGTATAAATGTTTGGATGAAAAGGGAATGGGTTATGCGCAGTGTAATTGAAAAATTGTGGAAATTAGGAAAAAGTTGGCAAAGTGGCAGAGTATTAAATTGATATCGATTAGGGAGTTTGAGAGGACCTGTGTTATGTATAGTGAGTCAAGAGAGATGTGTAGTGAGATGGAAAAAAGGAGTATGGATTTAAGGTACAATGTGTTCCAGGTATGACATCTTAGGGGCATGTTTGAAGTGTAGGTATTGAATAATTGATGAGTAAATTGGGAGGATATGCACGACATAACGTCTAGTGTGTTGTGTCTTGCATATGATATATAAAATCGAGAGTACATTGAGATGTTGCATATGAGAATTGGATGATAGTTTTGCGATTGAGAGACCTGAGAAATGGTTGAATTGGTGAGGAAATGTCCTAAGGATAAGGAAAAAATTTGCAGAGTAGAAGAAAGGTGAAATATAGGCAGTCACCTGGTCGAAGAGTTTGTGAGGGGAAGATTGGATTGTGAAGCTTGCTTGGGAAATAAACCACAGTGAGGATCTGTCGCAGTTTCTTTGAAGCTCCTGGGTGGATTTTCTGACTGGGGGGGAAATTTTTCTACATTCAACCAAGAAAATTCCACTGTGGCTCCAATTTGGGAGTTTTTGCTTTAAACCATTGATACTATTTTCCTATAATAAGAATTTTTAATCAGATTTCAGTGTAAAATGGTTTATTTTATAGTATATTAAATATATTTTTGAATGTGTCTTAAATATCTAATATAATAATGTTATATTACAATTAGTACACATTTTATAATATGTCTTACATATTGCATAACGACCTATGGTAGAATGTGACCTAAATAGCTAATATATTATATTACTAGTAGGGTATATTCTCCAATATGTCTTCGATATTTTATAAAGACATATTGTAAAATGTAGCTTAAAAAGTTAATATTTTATTAAGTCACAATTAAGACACATTCTATCATGTGTTTCGATATAATATAAAGATATATGGGAGAATGTATCCTAAATACTTCATAATATTATTACAATTCTTCATTTTTTTCGAATTTTCATTATTTGTTATTTAATGCAAATTATTAATTTTGCTAATTCAAAATTAAAATAGTACATTTCTGTCTTTGGCAGTATTATGCAACAAGATTTTTGGCTTAATTATTTTTCATTTATTTGTAAGAATAGAACAATATCTGATATAAAGAATTCTAGAATTACATTACTCTTAAATTAAATAACAACTATTTTCCTGTTCTTTCTTTATGTATTGATTGAATACTTATGTATTTTTTTTTTTAAAAGGTTAGTTACTAAAAGTATGTAGGTCTTCCTTAATTTTATTTCATTTACAATTTAAAAAAAATCTCTTACAATATTTATTTCTTAATTCGTTTAAGCATGAAATAAATATAGTAGCACTTTAGAAAAATGCAGTCTAGTATTGTAATTTGATTTATCACTTATATACATACGGTTCACTATAGTTTAATTTTTTCAACGGCCTAAAGAGAACTTGTCAGTTTACAGAAGTAAAAATCTACCATTAGGATGAATTATTTTTTTTCTGATATTTTTAACAGGAATATGTATCATATTATATACTGAAAGGAAATGTCTATATTGGTTTTGTTAATATGACAATAGAGAGGAAAAGTTTTCAAGTGTTTGTAGGGTATTCCTTTCATTTTTTAATATATATTTTTTTTTATATATACACTCTTTTTTTTGTCTTTTCACTCTTCCCTCTTTTCAAAAATATTTAGGGCAGTTCAAAGTCAGGGTTCACACTTCTGGAAAGTCAGGGAAAACAAAAAAAAAAAATTGGTCAGGGAAAGTCAGGAAACGTTTTAAGATATGCTGAAGTCAGGGAAATTCAAAAAAAGTCAGGAAAGTTTTAAAATTTCTAACATATTAAGAAATGATCTTTGGACAGTTGTCTATTATTGTTTGATATATTTTTTCTTACTGTTATATCGCAGTGATTGTGGAATAAGAGATGTATTTTGATAAGTGAATGAAGGATGGGGTGAGGAATGACAATTCCATAATTCTAACTTCTATCCTGTTTTATTTTTAGTTTCACTATTACCTACTATTTTTCCTATTCTGTTTCGTAGAATTTGTTCCAAGTTCATCCTTTCGATTGAAGGTGATTGTATATGTAATATTTTTTTGATATATTTTTTCCTTATCGTTTATTTATGGAATAAGAGAAGATGTATTTGATAAGTGAATGCAAAGGATGGGTGAGGAATGACATTCCATAAATTACTTCTATCCTGTTTCTTCTATTTTTTAGTTCACTATTACCTACTATTCTTCCTATTTGTTCGTAGAGGTTGTTCCAAGTTCATCCTTTGATTGAAGGTGATTGGTATATTGAATGTGTTTTAGACTGTATGAATTAAGACTTAATCTGTTTATAATATTTGTCTTTAGGGATTTATAGCTTTTTGAGGTGTTTTTTTTTTAAGTTTGACAAAGTGATTTTTGGATTTTGTGCAATTGAAGGTATTTATTATTTATTTATCAAAGATGACTTCAAACAAAAAACTAACTTTAACGACCAGTGGTGTGACGTTCAAACTGAGCCCACAGTTTATCAGGTGGTTGGGTAAAGGCCTGATAGTTCCAAGGCATCCTGTAAAGTATGTAAAAAGAACTTTGATCGTTCTATTACATGGGACGCCAAGCCGAAATTGTTTCACATTCAAGAGGGGAGACTCATTTGAATTTAATCATCAACTCAGCAGACAACCATCATTGAAAAACCTTTTTCGTTATGTGTTCTTATAAATAACAAATATTTAGCGTTAAAGTGTGTGCACTGAAAATTCATGCCATTCCATCACTTCTAATCATGACTCAAACCGAATTGGTAAATGAACCCTGAGTGTTATTTAATAACCAACCAAAACCGTTTTATCAACAGTTTCATTCTTTTTGCACTATATATATACTATTGGCCATTTAAAGGTGTGGGATGAACTAATTCTTTACATGTGTGAGATCTAGGGGATTTAATCGTTCCGATAGGGCGTAGCTTCAAATTCTGTAAATGGGGCTGATGAACATGTAAATATGTGATTAAAAATGACTTGCTCCCTATTTTTCTAGGAAGCAAAAGCACAATACACTCACTTTTGGCAGTGAAGCCAATTCTGAAGCCCTTGGATTAAAATTGCATAAATTTTTTGATTGGGTGATTGGTTTTCTAGTAGACATGATTAATTTTTTTTTCTTCTAAGTACTGAATCTTATTGTTATGTGGAACTTGTTGCGCAATTTTTTTAAAAAAGGACTGATTATTTTCGCAGTTGAAATGCGACAGTGGAAGGAGGGTTCTATAAATTAAGCAATTTTATTGGGTAGAATTCTGAAAGAACATAGTCTGAAATTTCTCAAAGAAGCAGTGCACATAGCTATAAGACTCAATGAAGTATTCATAGAAGGTGGTTCTATCACTCAATAAAACTGTTTGATCGAATGTAAGAGCTGCCCATAGGAGATTATGAAGAACATCTCAAGAGTCAAAACAGAACCAAAAAGAAGAAGAATAAAAGGTCGAAAAGAAAAATTATCCATACAGATCTATAACTTTAAATGAGCAGAGACAAGAATGTTAAAAACAGAAAGCTTTGACGAAGAAGACGCTATAAATATCAAAATTTAGATGCTTGAGAAGAAAATATTAACCTAAATTCTCCCCATTTAAGACTTTTGTGATCACAAGTGGAACGTTAGAGCACCTGACGGGCTATTAATTTAATTTTAATTTTATTTCTTTTTTGTACAAATAGAAATAAAACTTTTGGAAAAATAAAAAAACAGGAGTCGCGTTGGACGGCTGTGGGGGAAATGTAAAGAGCGGCCGAGACTAAAGAAAAAAAAAAAAAAAAGTAGTATAATATGCATCCATATGATTAGAAGTGCAGTTTTCTATAACCAAAGTTAACAAGAGAGGAGAGGGAGAGGACTGAGTAAATAGGCTGCAATAAATGATTAATAGATATTAATCTCCAAAAATAACGAACACACTTGTGACAGTGGACCAGCTGGTCAGAGGGATATTTTATTGTCTTGTTCACTCTTCTCTTTCATATTTAATAGTGAGTTACATAAGTGCATTGCCTTTCTGGTAGCTGTTACCAACAGGAATTTTTAACTTAAAAGTTATCTTTCGATTCATTGTAGTTAATTAAAGCTGCATTTAATTGTGTTAGAACTCGGAAACCAGAAAGTTTAAATAAACTGGTTAATTTATTTTAATGAGCAGCACTTTATTTTAAGAAAGACTAGAAACCTAACATTTAATGTGTTTAAAGATAAATATGATAGCCTTGATACTATCCTGTTAACGTTATTTAAGTGTTGTCTTGAGTATTATTTTTTAAAAAAGACTAAAAGTATAAATGCAAAGTTTCGGGCCATATTTACTTTATAAAACAATCACAAAACTAAACGAAACTGATTTAAGAATGAATAAAAGTTTTGATTAATATTTTATTTCAGATTGAATCTTAAAAACTTTTAAAACGATAAAAAAAACTTAAAAAAAAAATTGGTATGACTGAAAAAAATTTTAACATACCAAACGAAGCACATATTATGATCAATTTTATAAATTAACATAATTTATAATTCGAAAATGTTTGTGGACCAAAAAATGGAGAAAATAAGCTAGTATTAAAAAAAAATAATAATAAATGATATGCTATATGGAAGAGATTTTAGCCTTTTTTTTTTATTTTAGAAAGAGAAATGTTATAAGATTTTCTCGGTCATAGGTAGAAGACCGACTCAGAAAATTTGAACTAATGCTATTCCATTTACTTTTAAAAGTGTTTTTTTTTTAATTTTTATGGAAAATCATACCCCTACATAACCAGATCGGAGCCGGACCGTATAACGCCAGTAAAAGAGCATAAAGTACCTAATAGGGAAACCTAAAATTTGGCCAATTTTTTTCATGTCAAAATTTTCCTTACTTTGTATCATTTATAATTTACTTTTCCTTTAGTTAGTTGGTCACTTTCCACAATGTATATTCTTAGTATTAAAAAATTTTCGTTTTTGATTTAAATTAAGATACTGTATATTTCCACCTCAGTTTTTCAGCTTTGTGCTAATTTTTGATTAAGGACTGGTTAAATAATAAAAAAAATTTTTTTCTTTGTACCAGTAGACAAAATATAATAATTAGCTAAAGTATATTAGTTTTGAAATTATAAATTTTTGAATATTGATTTAGAGCGTTTAGCACATGATGAGAAATTATACTTTTGTGTTTACATTATTGCATTTTATTTAGCTTTAAGTGTTAATCTTTAAATAAAGTGCTTTTATATCAACTCAGTCTCTCAAATGTTCAAACACCAGACTCATTATTTACTTTTACTTAATTACATTATTATAATACTTAGTAATGACGGTACTACATTACTTCTCTTGCTTGACTTAATTATTGTTTTGAGTGGTAGGTTGGATATTTATTAGAGTTAATATAAATAGTGACTCACCCATAAGATTGCCCATCTGAACACATTGCACCTTAGAACTATACCTATTATTATTCCAGACTATAGTTTTACTACTAAACATTAACACGTAACGAACATTACTTCATGCAAGACCCTATGCGAAATGTCAAAGAATTTAGTTCCCTTACATCTACCAAACATTTAATTGCACAAGCCACCTTCCTACCATTGACAACTTTGCTGCTACACACTCATCATCATCCGTTCCCTTTTCATCCAAAATATTTAAACTCGGACACTTGTTCCAGTTGCTCACCATCTAACATAACTTCCACACTCACAACCATAACTCGCCTCACTCACGAGAGAGCGAGAGAGTGTGAGAAGGAGTGAAAATTCACGTGGAAAACCACTCCTTTCGCGAGGGGGTTATCACCCCTGACTAAACACCCTCGACAATCCTCTCAAATTCTCTTCAGATTCGCCATACAAAACCAAATCATCAGCATATAAGTAGGGCACCCCTCCATCATCTAACACCATTCCCCCCTGGCCGAGACACCCACACTCTAATCTTTCAAATACCCCATCCATGTACAAATTGGATAATAACCAAGGAGACATAAAACACATCTCTGCCCTCACTCTATTAATATTAAAACAATCGCTTTCAACTCTATTATTACACCACTTTTGGATTCTATTCCGGAAAGCAGACCACAACACCATTTATATCACTTTCATTTCACCTAGCCATAGAGCTTCCTAATTAATCCCATCATACGCCTATCGCAAATCCATAAAACCGTAAATACAAATTCTATTAAATTCGTCTCTTTCCAATCATCGTCTTCATTTTCCCCCTCAATTATTTGTTTCAATGAAAAGATACTTTATCATCTAACCACTTCTAAGCTGGTGTCTTCATCAATCAGTCCTTCAGCCACTCGACGCACTCTTTCAACCAAAATACTAGCATATATCTTCCCTACAACACACTACTAATTCCCCTTATAAAAAGGTACCATTACTGCTTTCCCCAAAAAGTATACACTCCATAAACGCTGCTACACAACTTCCAAATCCATTGAAACATTATTTCGCCAGTAATTATATTTTTATAATTTTTTTTATGTATATATAATTTCAGGACCCAACACTTCCAAGATCGAACGAGCACACTTGTCCGTCTTGCGCTTCGAGAGAGAGCGTGTTCTTTCAAGCACAAACTCGACGCGCTGAAGATGAAATGAGATTATATTACGTTTGTTGTAATTCTGATTGCACGCATAGATGGACTGAATAGTTTTATTATTTTTTTTTATAATTTTAAGTAAGGTATTTTTTTAAGATAAAAGATTTCTACAAACTATTAACATTTTATTTTACACCATTCCTTAATCATATTTACAAAATAATAAATATACACAAACTTATTTAACTTATTACTATATAGTAATTAAGTTACACAATTTTAATTGCAAGGTGTTAAAAGAAATAATGAAAAATTTTCACCTTTACAGCAATACTTGTATTATCACATTAAATATATCTATGATGGAATGTCTTGAAGGAAATTAGTTTCCATATAGCCTAGTGATGCTCTAACACACTTATAATACTCACATACACAACTATAAATCAACCATTATTTTATTTATTCTGTTATTGAGATATCGTGACATTCAAGAACTTGTTAAAAGATAAATTACTATTACAAAATATTTGTTTGAACATTCATATTCGCTTTTGGAGATGCCGAGGATAAAATTATTAAAAGATTTGATACAACAAACTTACTCTCCACCAACTTTATACTATTAGTTTATAACATACAATAAATAGACGAGAAACATTCTAATATAAAATTGAAACTTTTATTGATCTTTCTTCATTCTTGGGTTTGTCATACGGTAAATAATGGAGTCTCGTCCAGGATCCATGAATGCCATTGAAACTGACACAGCAATTATGGCCACAATCAAAATGATGGAAAGTATCAACACTATGTTAAATATAACTGGGAAATCTTCACTATATTCAGATGCCAAATTGTAAGATGTCTGCAAGGGTAAAGGTAAATAATTATATTCTGATCCAACATAGAAACTTAAAACTATTAAAAACGATAAATCTTATCTATTACACATCATTTATAAATAGTCTAATAAAAACAAAATATTGTTTGCACTCTTCCTTTATATAAAGATCTGTATTAAAACAAAAACAAAACAAAATGCGAGGTGAATATGAGTGACTAGGGTCTGGATCTAAGTTTTTAAGTCCGATAACTGCATCTATCAATTACGAAAATCTTATCAATATATTGGTATTAAATATACTTGAGAGTAAGATCCGGAGCTCTAGTAGTGCTGAAAATACTTAAAATATGCGAATTCAGCAAAAAATGGAATATGTTATGGTAAGTTATGTGCCTAGGATTTTACCCATTATAATATATCTGAAATGCCTTCAGAAATTACCCGTCTTCTTCGAACTTCTTGTGCAATTATAAATTTCATTCCCAAAATCGTGAAAAATTTTAGTTCTCTGACACCAAAACAACCAAACACTACTTGGGGGCGTTAGAAAAATTCAAATGGATCTTTCTGTTTACTCTACCTTAATGCCCATTCTTGAAATATTGCAGAATATAACATCGTAATTTTGCCTGTTGATCATTTACTGGTTCAAGTAATCTTGTTTTAAATTTTGTTGAACAGTGTGCTGATGAACTGGTACTGGAAATACGAAAGAATCAAAGTGTGAATGTGGAATAGTTGGCTAAGGCGAGGGGATTTAAACTCTTTTGAGCCAGAGAGCGACGAAATTTCTTCGATATTTTACAACTTTTTTGAACTCATCTCAGCTTAACACACTAAGAAATGCCCAAATCTATGACGAACATTTCCTTCTGTGTTCTTAAAAACTTCTGAGCTGTTCCCGCCTGAGCTTGGTAAACTGTTTTACTCTTAGTCTTTTCACTTCGACCTTTACTTCTTGCTAGAAAAGTGCGCTCATTCAACCTGTATCGTAAAAGAGGGACCTCTCACAACCTTCTGGCTGTAGTCATCGCTTTAACCTTCTTCGTTCCTTCAAAAGTTTTCGAATCTATCCTCAAAATGAATATTCGGAAGCCTCTTAATTCTTCTAATAATCCTTTCGTAAGAAACGCTCTGCTGGTGATCTCGTTTCTCTTCTCCGATTCTTGGTCCATCTTTATTCGGTATTTCGATCAATCTTTTGCTGTGGCGCTCGACATATCGAAAACATTAGATAGAGTCTGATGCACAAAGCTTTGATTTCTAAACTTCCCTTTTACGGTATCCACCGATACTTATTTTCTTTCCGGTCGTTCTATTGCAGCTGATGCAGACAACTGAAACATCCTTGAAATTTATTAATAGTGGTGTTCCTCAAGGTTCTGTCCTATCCCCCAACTCTTTTCTACTTTTCACTAATGACCATCTTTCTATCACACAGTCTCCTTTGCCGATGCTACACCCTTCATTACTCTTTCTAATTTAAGAGTCAACCACAACTCAACAGCAATTATTGCATGCCAGGATGGTAGCCTTGGAGCAGCTGACCTCTGATCTTTCTCCTATCTCTAATTGGGGCAAGGAAAATATGGTACTTTTCAATGCCTCCAACAGTTTCTTCATCTATCTACTCAACATAATCTTCCACACAACTATAATATCTTCTTCGAAAACACCCAACTCAAACCTTCTTCTGTTCTTAATATTCTTGGCGTTTCCTTTTCTCGTGACCTTAATTATAAGGATCACATTACTTCCCTTTCTAAACAAGCTTCAAAGAGGTTGGATGTTCTGAAGCGCCTTCGGAACTACTACTCATCATCCCAGTTGCTTGCTCTGCATAGGGGTTTTATTCGCCCTTGTATAGAGTATACATCAAATATCTAGGGGGGGATGTCTGCACACACTGTTCCTCTTGATAAGGTGCAGTCTAGGACTTTTTGATTTGTTAACTCTCCTACTCTCACTCACTCTCCAATCTTTTTCAAGCCGTCGAACTATTGCATCTCTCTCCTGATACCATCTCTAATACAACGGACACTTCTGAACTCTCTAGTTGAATTCCTCCTCCTTTGAGGAGGGCTTGTGTGACCGTCTTTCCACACACACACACATCTTTTCTGTCCAACTCTCTGGCCTCAGACTTAATCGCTATGCTCAATCTTTCATGTACACCACTGGTAAAGTCTGGATCACATTTCCATCTATTTTTTCAACTTCCTTTGACTTGTACACTTTCAAACGCCGTGTATCGGGGCATATCGGCCTTTGATTCTGATAATCCCCAACTCTGGGAAAACTTGTCAGGACTCTGACTTTTGCCCAAACGGAGGAGATAAAAATAACAAAACGAGAGAAATCTTGTTGTCATAGTCGGCTTAGTCTTTTCTATCTTAGGTAACTTGGAGTCAATGGAAAAGGGGACGAGAAACAAAAATTTACGTTCACAGGGTCCTTTTCAAAAGGAGGGGGCAAAAGATAAATAATAAAAAAAAATACAACAAAGAAAAAAACAAAGATAAATAAATGGAAAGTAAACCCCACCCTTTCCTAACGCAGTTCCCTCAGGTGGGCGCAGACACGGGGCTTAAATTAAATAGAAGGAAGATTGAATATTGTAAGGGAAAATAGAAGAGGCAAGATTTCACAAAACAGATGTAGATGAGAAGGAGAGGCAACCACAACGGTGATCCTTGATCTCCGATATTTTCACACAATTTCATGTGAGACAAAGCACCTCTTGCGTTAATCGAAGGGCGAACGCAGTGGTGGGAGGATAATGCGAGATGTCAATTCTCCTCGAGCACACCTGGCCGTTTTAACATACTGTAGAAAAGAGATAGGGCAGCCAATCGTCAGCGTCGCAGAGAAAGATGCGTCAAAGGGGAGTCAAAGTATGGGGACAGTTTATAAGCCTCTTAACCTAATTTCAAAACTCATCCAAAAAGGAGGGTGGATACCGGTCCTCCCAAGATTGGGAAAACAGTATTCCAATACACGGGGTGAATAGAGACCCTTTATATAACTGGATGAGTATCTGAGCTAGCAAAAAAATTCCGGCATCTGACAGAATTCCGCAGCTTCTTTGAGGGCCCATTTTAGGCTAACCGGATGTGATATGAGTCTCCAAGACAATTCACACTATTTAACGTTTATGTTGTTTAGCATGGTAAGGACATGAGAGCCCGTCAAAGGGGGATAGGAAGTTGGGAGGGTTTTAAGGAGGGAGATATGAAGAAGTTGAAATTTCAAAGAGTTGAGGATTACCCCATTGAGAAATCCCGACCAGATCGGCAGAATGAAAAAAATTGAATAGAAAGCTGTAGACGAGGCAACTCTAGATACAACGAGGGAGCACAATTGAAAATGAGGTGGAAGAAGGAGAGTTGAGTCCACGGCATATAGAAGTGGACAGAGTGTAAAGTGCAGCTATAGAAGATCGTTGATGGAAAAGTAGGAATAAGTTGGAGATAAAGACAGAACCTGAGGAAACACACACAATTTACATAGAGAAAGGAGAAGAGGTTGGCTCCATTCAATTTGTTTCCAAAAGCCATAAAAAAAGATAAAAAAAAAATGACTCCTGAAAAATTAATGATCATTCACTGTTTACAGGGTAATCATCACTTGTTTAGTTTTTGAAATGAAAAAAAAAAACCACACATAAGCAGAGAAAAATATATATGTATGAAACGTGAATGTTTTGAAAGTTAGACAAGAGTTTAAAAAATGTGGAAACAAATCTAAGAAGAACTGAAAATTATATACAAACTTTTGATAATTCCACTCCGAGTATATAATCGATTATCAAACACAGAAATTTAATATAAATAAAAATTTGGGAACAAAACATACAAAACTTAAAAGGGAATAGTGTAACAATATTTGAAATTTAAAAGGTATCACAAGATAATCTTTAATAGTACCACAGAGAAACTTCATCAGTAATATGGAAGCTGCAATAGAGATTAAATAAACTAACTTACAAATATTTTTGAGACGGATTGCCTATCAATAAGAATAAACGATTTTAATTCTATTAATAGAAAGTGGTTAGAACACTGAAATTAACCCGATATTCAAATGGTAATTACTCATTTAAATTAAGGCTTTCTTCATTTAATTTCAGGGGTTTACGAATATGGGAAGGAAATCTTTAGCAAGTTTTCGCCTTGTCGGTAATTCTTTAAAAAATAAAAAAGCTAAGAAATATTGATAGAAATTAAGTTTAAAAACTGGTAAGTTAAAATTTAATCCTTAGGATAAAACTCTTTTATCTGCTTTTGAAAGAATTTTCTTACAAAACTTAACTACTCTTCCTCAATTAGAAATTCCTAGTCTATCACCTGTCAATGTCTAAAAATCTAATATAAAATAATATAATAAAATATGTAGAAAATATGTAGAAAATAATATAAAAATGTAATAACAAAAAAAAAAAAAAAAGAAAAAAAAAAAAAAAAAAATGCACTTACCGTATCATTTTTGGGTCCAATAACAACATCAGCTCTTCTACGACGAATGTGATTTTGAGAGGAAACCTGAGCAACAAAACTAATAACTCTATCTTTGTAAAAAGATCGAAAACTATACGAATGTTTTTGTTCGGCAGAAATTCCTTAGGATATCTAGTGGCTTCTTTTATTATATTTGATAAAACTGTTAAACTTAAATGGTTAGTTAAAATAAAATTTATATATATATATATATATATATTTAATATATATATTATATATATAAATATAAATATATATAATATATATATATATAATATTATATATAACAATATATATAAATTATATACATATAATATATATTGATATATATATAATAATATATATTATATATATATATTATATTATCAGTGTACAGGACCCACCATCGGCCATATTGGGTTGAAAGACACTGGGTTGAAGAAAATATAAAAATCAAACAACAAGTTAGGGATAACCCCAACATACATTTTCAAAAGTCCAAAAAGAAAATAATTTTTAATAAAGAAATGAAATATTCAGTCAATTAAAAATAAACAAAAACTAAAGCAAATATACATCCTTGCATTATAAAGTCCTAGTGTTAACGTAAACAAAATCAACATATGAAATGAAGAACATTCACTACTTGTAGAAACAAAAAAATAAGTTACTAGACTAAAGTAGGGGAGAATCGGATAAAGATGATATGGGGAATCTTGGGGGAAGGTTGTTATGGATACGTAAAAGTAGGAAATGACGAGCCGGTGAATGTGATGTCCAGCCCTGGGAACAATCAATGAAGAATTGGGCAATGAAGATTGCGGGGTATGACTTCGAAAAAATTTGCAAATATTTGCACAGGGAAGGTGGGGGTCCGTAACATATAATGACTGTGATGATATTAGTGTGGTACAAATACGGTGCGGAAGAACGTGCAGTATCACCTCGTGTAAAACGTTTTCGTCGGTGGGAGGTAAGACCACTCACCGATGCTCGGCTTTATATAATTTCTAAGTTTCGCTCCTGTCTGATCATTCGTCCAGCGCTCTTGCCAATAGGATCGAAAAACCTTGTGCGAGAGCAGGATAAGTAATCGGGTTGATGAGGTAAGCCTATTGTCGAATGGCAGTCCGGGAGGCTACCTGGAATAGCTCCGATAAATGAAAGGAGGGTGGCCAATTTTTGGCCTCTCTGTAAGCGATTAGTCACAATGCCAGTTCCCCCCATTCCAACAGATAAAATAATATTTTCTTAACGGGAATGGGAGCAGCCCGAAGGAAATTGCGCACAGCAGATCCAGATTGTGTCTTTTTAGAATAAGGGGTTAAGCGCTTGTGCGCGCTGAGCGAATCTGAATAAATGATCATAAGATTGATCTTGGGTTAAGGATTAGAATTCGAGAAAGCGAAATCATTATAACGGCCATTAGATTCTGCTGTGAAAAATTGAATGCATGAGGGGGGAGGTATGGGAAAGATTCCGGTCAGGAAAGACGGCAGGATGCGTCCACAATCCTGTTCCCAGTTTTAGAGGCCATCAGTAAAATATCTACTGGAGTAAATACTCAGTTCAATGAACTGAGGAATTGAGACAAAGAATTTTAAAACAAGGCCAAGCAGAGTGGCTTAGAATTGGAGAGAAGGTCAGAGCAAGCAAATGGGTGAAAGCGGGAATAACCAAGGTTGAAATCTTCATCGTTAATGAGCAAAAGCAAGACACCTTTTGTAAAGGGATTTAAGGATAATTATAGGAGTTATGAACCGTGTCGCAAGATGGCCAGTAATTTAGCGATTCTGAGGCACCTCCTGCAGAAACGGTGTCAGGGCAGAAGACGGTATTGGGGTTTGAAAAACGAAGATAACCTTGACAACATATGTAATTTCTCTTCGAGAGAAGAGTGGCAATCCACATGTTGGCTTTCAACTGTCGAGGCTTACCCGGGGAGAACGATCGGAAGGACGCGCCAGTGGAGATATGACGGATCGCCTCGTTTTTGTATGGGGATACCAACAAGATGCAGTCAGAGTAGAGGAGGCCTGCCATATACTCAAACTAACAGCCATGAGTCAGAGCTTCGGATGAAATCTGGGCGATATATTAGAAGGTAAAGAGGATCTTGCGATCAGCAGGCCCAAAGATTTTGAGGCAGATGACGTAATAAGTCAAGCAGTGCGTGAAAGGATTTTTTCAGGTGTTTAATGTGGGGCATATGTTAAGGTGGTCATCTGAATGAGTCCTAGAATTTTGACTCGTGAAGTTACACAGGAAATTAGTTGATATATATAATAAATATATATATTATATATATATTTATTATATATATATATTATATATATATATTAATATATAATATATATATAATAATATAGTATATATTATATAATATTATATATATATATATATATATATATTCGGTATATAATATATATAATATATTATTTATATATAATATATATATATATATATATATAATTATAAATATATAAATTAATATTATATTATATATTATAATACCGTATATATATTATATTATATTAGTGATGCAGCAGATGTCATTTTTAAATCGCATCCGCGGATAAAGGGCTCTATGCGCACTAGTTGTTGAAAAGAAGAGTTTTAATAATCCGCAGATGCGGGCTGTTTTATATAATATTTAGGGTTAGGTTGTTGTATCACACTAATTAATTGTTTAGTCATTAATTCTATTTAATTTTTAATAGATTGATAATAAATATTTCTGAATTTTTGATATATTATTCATTATTTATATATTATTGTTATATATTCAAAATTAACATTAATTAGCAGAATTGAAATGTTTTAGTTTATTTAAATATCTTATTACTTCATTATTAATATTTATGGTCTCAATGATTATTACCTTATTAAACTACGTTCACATTTATTATCGGCAGTTTGAGGTCTATCTTTTAGCCTACTTATCTTATTTTATCCCTGTACTAGTATATAGCTACCTTCACACTTAACGTATACTCTATAGTCATCATCATCTACTTATTAAGAGTGTCTTGCAGCGCTACAATATTTATTACTCATAATGAATTATATCTTGAGTGGTTATATTTATATTTTGTCACTGTTATGTATCCTCTCTTACTTGTGGGATGATCTTACATGCCGTAACATCTTGTACCTACTATCAACTTCCGCTAGTAGGGTATGGGTCTTTGACAAAGAGCCATGAAGTGACATGATTGTTACTGTGGATTGTATGCTATCAATAAACTGTGAGTTAGAATACCTTTGGTCCCGGATATAATGATGTATACGAGTCATAGAATACATATGTGTGTCAGTGGGGAGTGGACAATTCTTATAGGTGTGTTAGGAGTGAGAAGAAAAATGTGGAATATAACTTTATTGAAGGGATATGTAAAACGTAAGTCAAAGATGTAGTTTCGTGTATTGTGTAAAATAATAACCGAGGTCAATGAGAGGGTATATAGTGAAGAAGTACGTTCGAAGCGGATCGCTTTTTAGTGTTCATATGGATATCGGAATTGTATGATAAGTGTGGTTAGTTTTTAATCCTGGATCAGATGTATAGCGTAGGTGAAAAAAAAAAAAAAAAAGTGGATTGAGGGTTCAGTGAAAACTGGACGGGTATTGCCCTAGAAAAGGTAGAGAAATGTAGTTTGATAAGACGGCCGTGAGGGTAAGGATGATAAGGTCGTATTATATAGTTAGTCGAATGGCGGGGGTATTGGTATCCAGGGGGTGTGGTTGTGGCCACCAAACCTGGGCCAAGGGGACTGAAGCCCACCATATAGATCTGACGCATCGAGATGGCACCAGACGTTGAGGATCGTCCATTTCGCGATTCTTTAAGGGCACGGGTTTATTGTAAAGCTTCTGAGGGTAGATTTTCCTGACTGTGACGAAATTCTGACTACAAGAGTTATATTCAAAGGGGTGGGCGAGTTACGGCGTGTGATCTTTCGTATTTCTACTTAACTATGGCGAGGTGCGCGGAACATATTTTCCGCAGTAGAGGTAACGTCATCATCTTCTTCCCTCTCGGGTATCCAATATCACTACTTTTTCTGTTGTCCGTGTGCTGCGTTTTAACCGTATTCATTTGTCTACATTCATTGCCTTCAGTCGTTTGGGGAGGAAAAAAAAAGAGGTAGTTTTATATGTTAATATTTATAATATTGTTTAGTTTTATTATATTAATTTAACTTGAGTGAGAACAGATATATAATAATGAGCTACGATTTATATTATATATTATATTTATATATGTTAGTAGGAGGGAGAGAGGGATAAAATAAGTTTATTCATAGAAAGTGAAGGAAATTCAATATAATCATACGTTAATACTACTTTATACTCATTATCGTGAGGTATCCTCAAGCTCAATACACGCCTTAGTAGTATATCCGTATGACGCCATATCGCGAGCGCCACGAAATTCTCGTAATTAGTGCATTCGAGGTATTGATTTAGTAAAAATAATGATTGGTATATCCTTATTATATTATATACCTCCACCGACGGTACTTTGCGTAGAATCGGATAATAGCTCTTGAGTGAGGATCGTATATTTAGAGAAGATGTGCTTGTGTTACACACAGTAAAAACAAATTTGAATCTACGTGCTAAATGCACAATCCATTGATCGCGTTTGCAAAAATTGCTATTTGTGAGAGTTTTATGGGATATTTGCAACAAGGGCCTCACATGATACGAAGTATTAATACCAAGGGCGAATATGCGTTTAAGGGGCAAGGTATTAGATGATAACTAATTATGGTTGTTAGGATCATGTCACGCTCTCTGAGATAATCGGAATTCACATAGAGATCACCGATCGTAGGGACGAGCCTGAATAGTTGGCGGACAGTGTGGTAAAGAATTATAGAGAGTGGTGTCCGGATTAGGTGAATAGCGCGCGGATCAAGCCTAAAAGTAGGGAAATAAGATAGCCGGATGAGACAGGGTTGCTGTTTGTCTCCTTGGGTTATTCAAATTTGGTAATGAAGTTGGGATGGGGTTATGAAGAGATTCGAATGTGGCCACAGGCATGGAAAATGGTGTTACACAATGAGATGAGAACTTAGGAGAGTGATCTGCATCGTGGAGAGGGTGTCCTATGCCCTTTAATATGCGGTATGATTGGACTGTGTGGCGAACTCTGAAGAAGAGTTTGAAGATTGGAGAGAATTTTGGGCAGGAGTATGTATAAAGGAGGGGTTTTGAAAAGTAAACCCGTGTAGAGTAAAGGTTATTAGTTTTGAAGTGAGAGAGAAAAGGAGGTCGTCCTTCATGTGTAGTTATGTTAGATGGTGAAGCCGCGCTGGAGCAAGGTCTGAAGTTTAAACTGATTTTTAGGGTATGGTTGGATGAGAAGAGGAACGGATATGCAGAGTGTAGTAGAAAGTTGTGAATGGCAGGCCCAAGGTTCTGGTGCAATAAAAATCGTGTCGTGAATGTAAACAGGTCACTTAAGTCTTGAGTGAGAGGAGAGCACACGCTAGGGTCTTCTTGAGGGTATTTTTGCCCTTGGTTTAAATTTTTTGTTGGTGTAGAGACTAATGTCTGGAAAATAAGAGAAGTAATAGATCTAAGATTCATGTGATCAAGATGGACAAATCTTGGAGCATGCTAGGTGTGATATTAGAGAAGAACTCTCAGAGACCACGATGAGGAATGAAGCGATTAGAGGAGTTGTGGTGGTGTGATAGAAAAAGGTGTAAATGAGAGAATAAATGAAAGTAATGTAGATCGGCTTTGGTCATGGTCTCAGCGCTCAGCGCTGTCGATTGGAAGTGGATAGAAGGGTTAAATGCGAGAGCTAACGGATCGTTATTAGACATGCTTAGTGTTATTAGTATACGGTATGAGCGCTGAGAAGGCTCTCGCGGCTGAGTGTTAGGAGCGACGCGAGGTAGATAAATCCAGTGGTGTGTGAGTGAGAGAATGAAAGCTGTAAGATATGGTACTAGGCATGTAGGTCTGAGGTGCGACCGTTGGTTGCATCCTAATCTATATGTCTGAAGGAAGCAGGAAATGTGAAGTTTAGCAGTAGGCGGAATAACAGGTGCATGACGATAGGATGAGAATATCGTTTTGGTATGGGGGCATGGTTGGTTGCCCATCCTGGGCCAGGGGACTTCTGGGAAATCACTATTAACGCGGATTAGAGGATTAAACCTAAGATAGTGAGGGCCCGTCGCGGTCCCATGAAGCTCATAGGGTGGATTTTCTTGTCTGTGACAAGTTTTCACTAATTAATGGTGCAGAGATTATAAAGGGGGCGGTAAGGGCTGGGCTTTCTTTTCGACATTATGTCATATTTAGGATCTTTCTTTTTTCCGATGCTTGTAGCGCACTTTACTCCCAGTCTTGGGAAGAAAGAGGAGAAGGTAAAAGAAAAGAAAAGAAAGAAAGAAATATATATAATATATATATATATATATATATATTTATACTATTATTATATTCTATATATTAATATATAATAATATAATATGACAGAGTCATATATATAAAGTATATACTATTACGGTTATATTATATACCTATAAATTATATTATATATATATAGATATATATATATATATATATATAATATATAATATTAAAAATATATATTATATATGTGGCGGAGAGGATAACCGGCCCCATCTACGAAAAAGGAATATCAATAATAAATTTATCTACCGATCCTAAACGTAATGTCGTCAGGTCTAATTCCAAATAGTAAGTATAGTAATAGGGGAACAATAATAATTAGGATACCTTTACCTACGGTTTAATTTAACAGATGCAAGGATTTAAGGTCCTAGTTCGAAAATGTTTCTCTTCGTCAAAGTACAGAAAAGCAAAGTTCTCACGTTACAGCAATGTTATTTTTGAAAACATTTCTCAATACACATTGTGGGATTTGGAAATCTCATGACGTATGTTGTTTTTCAAAGTATCAATTGTTTTGGGATTGTTGTGGTAACTCTAAATATAGAAATTCCCCCACAGGGAAATAGTCTACATGGTGAGAGGTCGGGAGACCGGGGAGGGCCACAAACGACCTTATCGCTTGATGGTCCTTGTCTCTGTAAAATGGGTTAATGTATTGCGTATTCAATGACAAGATTACCGACGTATGGCAGGATCCCGCCCACATCTTGCTGGAATAAATAGGCATAACGCTTTTTCGTTTGAAGGTTAACTTGGTGCTGAGAAATGCACTAAAATGAGCCTGTAGGTAAACATTGGGTATTTTCACAGTTCAGGTTAAAAGGAGATATGTTGGACCGATTAATTCTGTTACCAAAAGAGCAACACTAAAACACCAATTTTTAAAAATTTCGTGTATATAGGTGTAATGGCATTTGTAGGGACTCGTGTGGGTTCTCTGTAGCCACAGTGGTCAGAACAGTGTTGGTGGAATTAAACTAACACCCGACAGATTAGAAACCAAGCTTCATCTCCGTTTGAATTAAGAAGAGAAACGGTCAACATTTTTCCCCATACAATCAATTCTCTAGCAATTCCAATTTTACGTATAGGTTTTACCTCTTAGCGACGTTATTCGCTTCTTTTATTTTTTCATGAACAAACACTCACACGGTTAAGGGTTCTATTTTTTTAGGCCATGAAGGTATGCGTTTTTGCAATGATCTGCGTGATACTCCGACTTGTTGTGAATAACCGTGTTTTCTGTGTCGTACTTTTGTTGGGGCTATTTCTTTGCATTTTACGTAGTCTGTTATTATCCGCCAGCCGACTTCAGGGTGTAAATCGTACAGTCGCTGTTCCACCTTACTTTCTCTTGCATTTGGCCAACATTACCTGTTAAGAACTGTCACTTTTTCAGGTATGATCTTTTCCTTGGAAGTTTGTTGTATTTGTGGCGAGGAATCATATTAAATATTGTGAGGATAATTCTTCCACTTGTAAACCTGGTCTACGGAACACTTTAAAGGTTATTGTGACTCATTTGTGTATTTAACATAATTCCATCGAACGATAACACATCGTTGATAATTGATTTCTAGGTTTTGCTAGGATCCACTAGCTTACATTACACTGCGTAGAACGATCGACTGTGATGCGTCGTTGATTTTTTAGTATGTCATGACCGCTGCTCACTAGCATTGCCGAGCAAATGAACTCGTTTAGAGCGTTTATACATTAATTATAAATAAGATTAAACTGAGTAAGCCGTGTAGTAGAATATTATTAATTTGATGAATTTTCCCTAACATGATGGGGCCGGTTTTATGTGAGCCACTCTGTATATATATATTATATATAATTATAATATAATTTAATATTTATATATATAATATATATAATTATATAATTCATATACTAGTATATATTATATATATAAATTATTATATATAATATATTATATATATATATCATATATATATTGAATATGTTACATTAGATAAAAGGTGCTTCCATATTTCCACTTTAGATAAGGGTGGACTTTATGTTACGAATCTAATTTTAATTCTGTCCATTAATTTTGATACGTGCTGCTTTTTATTTCCATCTGTAATAAATAATAATAAGTAATGAATAATATATATAATAATATATTAATATTAATATTAATGTCAATAATCAAAATAATAAAATATAATAATTAAAAGTTTGAGCTTGATGACGCTGGTGAGCGTTGCTGGCTTTGGTGAACTCAGTTTTGTGGTGTAGCTGGGGGGTGTCGATAGTGTTGGGTACGGTATGACTTGGTGATACTTGTACGAATAATTATTGTCCTGTCCATTATTGATACTCTACATGATATTTTAAGTTCTGTTAATAATAATAATAATAATGAATAATACATAATAAATATATAATAATAACATAATAAAAATAAATAAATAATATAAATAATAATAAATAATAATAATAGTAATACAATCGCAAATACTAAACTGAAAATATTTGAAGAAGGTTTATTTCCAGTTTTCCTTATGTAGTGTTATTAAGCATTTTAATTTCTTTTATCTTGTTTCAGAAAAGGACTTTAATATTACTTTAACGTTTTAAGTTTAAGAAACGGCAGTCGTGACCTTTGATTTATTTACCTTGATATATAATACCATAGTAGTAATTTTATCGTTTAGTTTAAAACAATACACATATACCGGTGATGGAATGAGGTATTTTAGCTAATTTTGAAGACAAAAAGGTATTAGAAGCAAAAGTAAAGGAGTGAAAGCTGGGTTGAAAATGAGGTGTACGAGGCTGTAAATAAAAGGAAGTCAAAATGTAATTAACCACCCAGATGGAAGAGTTACAGAAAAAAATTAAGAAGGAAGAATGGCTTTTAAGGCAAGGTTAGTAGTGCGCATTCGAAAGAAAAAGTTGGAGAATATTCTACAGCCGCAACCGACTAACTCTGCATGTGTGTAGTAGCATTTATCTAAAATTAAATTCATCTGCCCTGTTTATTTAGGTATAATTATGTAATAACTATCCTAAATTCTTCGACTTTTTAAACTCCAAATAGAACTATTTCTTTCGTCGTCGATTTTCACAGAAATAATCGATGTGGGCAATTCCGATATTCACCTCCGAAAGAGGCATTCCTCTAATCCACAAAATACAATAGGGAACACAGCTGCTTTTAGCAGATGGTGCTGTTCCCGACTCGTGTTTCTCAGCGTCTTGTAGCTAAAATAATCCACTAACTTTTAATTTCCAATCATTCTTCTATAATGCTATTACTCTATTTACTCTTGGGCTCTCCGTCCTTCTCAAACATATTGTTCTATTTTTACAAGTTTTCCACTGAATCGAACCCCACCATCTACGAGAAAATGTTTTTGGCATCTTGGCGGTGCAAACTTTATCGGACTTCAATATAACTTCAGGTTTTAAAGACACAAGGAGAAACGGTTACCTTCGAAAATTCTCACTGAAGTAAGTTCATAGGAACATATAAAAATAAATACAGAAAGAAGAGATATGGGCCTATATTGAAATTATTATTTATTCTATTACTAATTATTTAACTATAATGAACAATTTTCTACTTGTTTTTGCGCTTTTTCTTTAATGAATTAGTTTTATATTGTTTTTCCTCTACATAAAAATTATTGTGGCGAATAGGCTGAAAATAAAAAATTATGAACCATGCTAATAATTCAGTATTCGGAGGTTTTTTGCTTTGAACCATGATTTTGAGCGTATTAAATAGGAATGTTCGATATATAAAATGTCAATAATTCTGAAAAATAAATAAAATGTTATCATCAATATCTTGATAATCGATAATTAATATCAAATTGCTCTCAATATTATTGGCTAATATTTGGGTAAACTTTTGACTCAGAAACGCTTCGAATTGAAAAAAATTACATTAACCAATCAGAGAACAGGAAATTTGAGTGCACCGGAAGTGGCCGAATGTGCCCGTCGGATCAGCTGACAATTGTAAACAATTGCAAGAGTTCCATCCGTTCGGTCTTACTTTTCTTTTGGTTTTTTACTTTAAAAAATGTTTAATATATAAATTGGAATTTATTTCAGGCAGAGATAGAAAGGAGGAGAAGGTATGTAAATTTGTAAAGATAATACTTGACTTATTTGGTAATTCCACTATTCTTTAAGAAAAAAATCAGCGCATATATAACCAACTACTCTCTCTCTCTCTCTCTTCTCTTCATCTCTCTCTCTCCTCCTCTCATCTGCTCTTCGTCTCCTCTCTCGTCTCTCTCTAATAAATATATATATATTATATATATATATATATATATATATATATTATATATTATATATATTATCATATATATTTATATATATATTATATATATATATATATTAATATATATAGCTTTAAAATTATATGTGATAATTAAATTTCATAATTTTATTAATGATTTTAAATTAAAACAAAAACTAAAATTGTCCTGTATTATATAGGATACTTCATTACTTTTTATAAATATTCATTTGAAAGTAAAACAACGAATGAGGTGGGATGAAATATTGTTCTACCGCCATAGGCCTCTACTTTCTTCTCTTGTATAACTAATTATCTAATTATTTATTCCTCCTCCTCTTCCTGAGTCAGAGAAAATGTCCCATCATCCAAAAGCGCCTGAAAAATTACAAAATCGAAAACGCCTTAAATGTTATTTTATGAAAAAAGAAAACTGGCTCAAAATTTCTAGACGTAAAAAAAAAATCGTTTGATTCGATACTAAAAAAATAACAAATCTCGATATATCTTCAAAATATCATCAATATTTTTTCGATACTATCGATAAAAAAATATCAATATCGATATATTATATATCGGTCCTCTTGCGGCATCCCTATTGTATGGGTATAACTATTTAGTAAAATTCATAAAGCCTAGCATACAGAGATCCCAGTTATTAAAGTTAATGATAAGCTAAAGAAATCGAAGCCCGAACAAAATATAGTCGAAATTGCCAGGAATTCAGAAGGGTCGGTTAGCTAAGAAGAATATTTGCAGGGATTTCAGTTCTCTATATTTGCAAGTAGGCTAAGTAATTGATACATAGCCTTAGCCTAGGCTAAGCTAGAGTTAAACCCGTTCAAATATTTAATTTGTTTTAAGATAGTAGTTTATTCCTTATCATTTTAGGCTTTAGTGATATTTATTCAACTATTTGGTAAAATAATAGGTGCATTTATTAGTATAAGCTAGTATATTTAATAATAATTTAAAGTATGTATGCTCCGTAAAAGTAACATTTACCAACATCATGGAGGTTTTCTGAACGATAGAAAATACGTTAGAAATAAAGGGACAGTAAGAATCTATATGAGCCTATCTAGACTGTCCCATTCAAGCTAATAGAACTAATCATCACCAAACATGCTCGTGCAAATCCACAAAACACCCTAAGGGTAATTGTGGATAGTTCAAAACAGACTCTGAATCATGTCAATACTTATATAAAAACTATAAACATTTTTGGTAATAGTAGCTATAGAGGGGCTTCACACCACAGGATTTTTAATAATAAAAATCACAGGATACTTATATTTTTTTTTACTATTAAAAAAATGAATAAAAAAAAAAAAGGTAATTGTCTAGTATTGGTGACTCGAGTTCACGTACATTGTTAAATATATTAAAATTATAAACATTTCATTTAATACTATACAAAATGGTTTTAAAAAAATTATTTGAAGTTTTTTTTTTATTTACGGAGGTGTGTATTTTACGCATATATTTTAAAGCAAATATTAAAAAATACGTTACCGAAAAATTTTAAAACGGCCTAATTTTCTCCAGCCCTTTTTTTGGGATAATCGGCATCGATGCTCTGTACTGTTTTGACTGTATTTTTTATAAACACTTCCTCTTTATCTATTTTCGGTGAAAGCAATTATTTTTTTGAACGATTTAATTAACAAATTCGATCTTGTTCTGCCAAACTTACGTTTACGTATATTAAAAAAAAAAAAACAATAAATTGTTGCAAATGAATTTTGTAATATAAATAATAAAATAAAAATAATAATAAAGTAACTAATAAAATAATTTTTCTTTATAATAAAAAATTAACGCAAATATATATAATATATATATATATAATATATATCTATATATATATATATTATATATTATATATATATATAAAATATATATGGCACCTATGATGTTCATATAAATTTAAGAGTACGGTTGAAAAACTTAAGCTGCGTGAGTCGGTATTAGATCGACTCGTGCCGAGTTCGTGAGGCGATTGAGTGCACTATATATATATATTTAATAACTATATTATATATAATTTATATTATATATATATATTATACTATTTATATAATATATTATATCTATATATATTATATATTATAATCAACGGCCCATTAGGGGGCTCGAGCAGATGGGGGGACGTTTTCCATACCCGTAGGGTAGGGGCGGAGGAACCCTAGCGATACCCAAGTACCAAAGAGCCGGGGTTCGGAGACTCTCACGCGGAGGGGGGGAAATAGTCCTACCCTTATTCGTTCCCGCCGGAAGGCTGAGAGACCCCCGACTCCTGCTATCGGGGCGGTCTATACCTTGGGGTACCCATTAGTTTTAAAAAAAATTATTTTTTTTAAAAAAAAAAAAAACTAATGGGTTACTCTAATGGTAGACCGCCCGATGGCAGGAGTCGGGGTCTGCCTCGGCCCTTCGGGGAACGAAGGGTAAGGACTATTTCCCCATCTGTTCCGCGCGTCGGCCTTCGAGCCCTAATGGGCCGCGTGTTATATATATTATATATATATAATATATATATATATATAAATATATATATATATATATATATATATATATATAGTAGTATACTTAAGAATTGCTATAGCCCCTACTGGGCTGTGATATATATATATATATATATATATATATATATAATATATCATCGTATATATATATATATATATATATATAATATATATATATATATATAATAATATATATATAATATATATATATATATATAAATTTCGTATTTGTGGATATTAATTCGTACTTTTTTTTTTTATTGTATATTACGCCGAAATATTGTTTTAACAATTTTTTTATTTCTTTGATACTTTTTACGTACACTATGTCCTATAATATCGATTCCTCGAAAAATTAGTGAAAAAATCGATTATAAAAAGTAATATCGATATTGATGTATCGATAATCTGAAACGCATTTCAACAGTGATTTATTATCCCCTACACGAACGGAAAAAAGCCGAATTGTTATGTATTCACAACATTAAATATTAATCATTTTTTAGTGAAAATATTAACACAAAATAAACTCAAATGCGTAATAAAAACTTTGAAATAATTTTTTTATAGACAATTTTTGTAAATGAAATGTTTATAAACTTTTTTTAATATACTATTTGTACGTGAACTCGAGTCACCAATACTAGACAATTACCAAAAAAAAAAAAAAAGAATGTGGCAGTCTCTTTAGGAAAAAAAAAGTTACAGCCTCTCAAAGTTGTTAAAACTCATAAGAACATAAGAAATATAGGGACAAGTACGAAGCCCACGGATGGCCTCTCGAGAGAACTGTCACATTAACTCCACTAACCAAACATGCTCTCCTTGCAAATCCACAAAGCCCCTAGGGCTTGTAACAAGGTTCTTTCGCTAGAAATAATAAAAATTTACAAAGTCAAAACAAAAAACAAAAACATGATACCCAAAACATCCACATGCCTTAATAATAAGTTATAGTCACACATGCAGTATAGCAGCTATAACATTACTTAAACTAACAATAACTAAAAACCAGCCAACTTTGGCTCGTCTAAATATAACTAATGTGATACGCCAACCCAAGCTAATAGAACTAATCATCACCAAACATGCTCTAGCAATCACAAAACACCCTAAGGGTAATTGTGGATAGTTCAAGACTCTGAAATTTCATGTCAAATGCCTCTAATTTAAACTATAAAACATTCTGGTAAAGTAGCATAGAGGGGCTATAACCAAAGATTTTTATAATAAAAAAAATCGCATATACAAAATAATAAATTACATTTAAATAATTATTTTTTATTCATACTCCTATTAAAAATAAAAAATCGGAATAATATTATCTATAAAAAATAAAATAAAAAAAACATGTGTGGACAAGTTTGGTATTCTTTAGTGAAAAAAAAATTTGAGACAGAGGGTAAGACCTCCCGGTCGAGAGGTACTGCTTAGTAAAAACGAAATCTCTTGATATTAAGGGAGGGCTATTCCTCAAAATCCTATGTTTTGACCTCAACATTTGTTCGCCAAAGTGCTAGTTTTAAATCTCATTGCACGCGCCCTCTATTCAGGTTTATGTTGATGTATGTAATTTGGTTAGGCTAAATGTATACGCGGCGCGACACTTTGCAGAAGACAGATCGGTATCGTAGTATGAGAGGCGGTTGATATCCCACGCAATTCTCTTCGTCGCAAACGTCATATATAACGCTAGATAAACATATAGGTAAATTAAAGCTCACTATAATATTCCGAGCATGATGGCCTATACTACTAATTTTTTTATTATTTTCTATAATATAAGCCTATAATGGTCTCGTAATATCCTATTATTTTATTTCAACTTAATTGAGAGGTACTTTAATAGGTAACTACACTTTTTTTTTTTACTACTAATAAAATATAAATATAATTTCTTTTTGTTTGTTTATTTGTTTCTTAATCGATTCTTCATTCTATTTAATTTTATAATTTTTTTAGTATAGTAATTTAAATGCTCGTCGTCGCACTAATGGGAAAAATATATATAAAAAAATAATGAAAAAAAAATGTATTATCTTTAAATTCTTTATAACTTATTCTTTTTATAGCCTACCCTATATTTAGCAGTCACCCAAAAGCAGAAGTGTTTTTTGCATATTCCACTGACTAGATTATTGTTGAGAGAGTTTAAGATTGTGTAAAAACAATAGTATTATTATCTGGTTTATACCTATAAGATGTTAACATGCTGAAAATGAAATAATAGATATTAGAGTTTAGCTGTTTTAGTTTTTTATTTTTTGGCCTTCTCACTACACATTATTTGGCGTCTAAATATATTAAGGCACAAGCATCTACGTTATTGTTCCTCTTTGGTATTTGCCAATTTACAATATTTGATTATAAATTTTTCCTTTGCACTCTAAAAATTTTTTATAATTGAGATTATTCTTTTTATAATAATATTTCATTTTGATTTCATGAAATTTTTTATACCAAGAAATTTTTTACATGGGGCTTAGGTTGTCCCTGACGGTTCGGTTTTTTTCAATAGACGTTAAACTGAATAGACATTTTAAAATTTGTTATACTTTTACCTTGTAGACTCATTAATATTGGGATTGTCATAGATAGTACAAACTAATTGTCTAAATTCTAACCAAAATCACTGATCATGATGTTTACTAGTTCACGATTAGAACAATACTTTATTATCGTTTGGTTTGTGGGTATATATGGAGAGTATTGGAGATATGAGCTCAGAAATTTGAAATATGTGTGTTACAGCTTTTTTCGATTTTACAGATCAAATATTTATGGTGAGTTATTATTTTCGTATTTTGAAATAATTAAAATACAATAGTTTAAATGTTTGTTTATATTAATACAGAAGTTATTGAAGTAGAGCAAATGGAATTATTTCAGCACACGTCCCTCACCAGGCACACTATTTTTATCAACTAAAAAATTCAGAAATTTGACAAAGTTTATTATCATGAATGAAAAAAAAAAAAAATTGAATACGTTTGAAATCGATTGTAAATATTAATCAAAATATAGTGACTCTTTGGAAATGAGATGCAAAAGGAAGATACAAAAGCATAAATATTTAAACAACGTATGACGAATTACGTTACCTTGATTTTCTTTATCTTACTTTATTTTATCCTCCTAAGGATCCCTACACAGTAATTGGGTTTAAGAGTGACGCAATATCTTATTGCAGCTTATATTAAATGTAGTTAAAATGATCATTATTGATATTTTAAAAAACTATCAGCACTTATCTCACCTGAAATACTGTTTAAAAGTTCTTACAATTCAATAAATTTTAATTAATTTTGCATGAATTTCCGAGTCTACTACTATAACTGAAGAAACCAACTGTTGCATTTCTTATTTTACAAACTCATCTTTCAGCCCCTGAATTTAATCCCCCTTTTTGCAAAATTTTATCCCCCACAGCAAATAGGGAGTTATGGGAGTTAAAGAGCGGGAAAAGACTATGGGAAAAACATGAAAAAAAATAAGGTCTTAATTGTATTGCATAACAAAATTGTAACGGCTATTTAATTATCTCATTTTTAAAAACGTTTACGTATATAACAACGGCCAATGTTTGTGGTTTTTACACGGAAATTCATTCTTTCTTAGATTATAAAATGAGGTTGAATCACACGTCTTGAAACGTTCGATCAAAATTAACATCATATGTTGTTGTTCAACGGAACAAAGTGTCTCTCCCCCAACGATTCGCCTTATGTTTCTCGTCCGTTAGGATCATAAGTAAACATTTTGAGATAAATATATCTTCTTACGCACACGAACTAGAAATGCAACTATAAGAGCTTTCTGCGCACATGCGGGAAAGGTGTTTCGCATATTTTCTGCCTCCTGCGCACATGCGGGAAAAAGTTTTTTCGCATATTTTCTACGCTATCATTTGTAAGTTAGTAAGAACAAATGATAGTAATTAAATTTTTTCTCAGTTTAAAAGTTTAAACTTTTTGTATATTAGTAATCACAATATGTATTTACACAGGGGGAACACCAGCTAATATTATTATTATTATTATTATTATTATTATTATTATTATTATTATTATTATTATTATTATTATTATTATTATTATTATTATATTATTATGATTTTAATTATTATTATATACACCAGCTAATATTATTATTATTATTATTATTATTATTATTATTATTATTATTATTATTATTATTATTATTATTATTATTATTATTATTATTATTATTATTATTATTGAATTAATTATTTTTGCATCTACACATTCACCCCTAAATAATATTATAATATATATATTATAGTATATATATATATATATATATATATATTATATAGTAATATATATAATATATATATATATTATTATATATAGGTTATTATAAAATATATTATTATATATATAATATATATATAATATTATATATATATATTATTGACTCTGGTGTCATTGGGCCAAGACGTCTCAACAACCAGAAGTTGCAGAAAGAAAGCTGAGGTGAATCAACGAGAAAGAGAATGATCTAAAGAGAAGAATGATCTAATGATCTAATGATTAAAAGAAGTATCTTATGATCACTCTCTCAAAAAGAGATTGAATGAGAGAATGAAAGAAATTGAGTTTACGAATGAATTGATCAGCTTTCAGGACAGAAAAACCTTTGAAAAAAAAAAAAATTTTTAGATTAAAATATTTCCGCAATTTTTATTTACTGTGAAAATTTGCGAAATTAATAATAATTAATATTAATTTACGTCAAATTTTAAAAATTGTGAAGGAGCTGATGTTAATTGTTTCGATGTACAAATAAAAAAAAATAACACAAAATAAAATAAATAAATAAATAAATAAATAAATAAATAAATAAATAAAATTGACAAAAGAGAAAAAGAGGTTTCTTTTGTTTGAATACTGATAACACCGGGTAATAATAAATTTTTTTTTTTTTTTTGAAATACTTCCTTAATTCATTAGTGTAATCTTACTAATTTTGGGGGTGAGTTAAACAAATATGACAAAAAAAAATCTTTATTAGCTCTAGTTTCTGTGATATATATATATATATATATATATATATATATATATTTAATTTATATTTTAGTTATATATATATATATATATATATATATATATATATATATTATATATATAATATATATATATATAATATATATAATATATATATATAGATACTATATATATACATATGATATTTATATATATAGTATATATTATATATAATAATATAATATTAATATATATATATATATTATATTAGTATAATATATATAATATATATATACATATATATATATATATATATACTATATACTATATATATATATATATATTATATATATATAAATATATATATATATATATATAGATTATATATAAATAATATATATATATAGATTAATATATATATATATATATATATATATATATATAACATATATATATATGAGTATACTATATATATATATATATATTTATAAATTACTATATATATATATATATATTTAGTATATATATATATATATATACTAATAATAGTATATATATATATATATAAAATATTATATATATATATATATATATAGATATATATACTATATATATATATAATATATATATATATATATATATATATATATTATATATAAGTTAGATATATTACCAGATATATAGTATATATATATATATATATATATATATATATATATATATATATATATATATATATATATATATATATATATATATATATATATATATATATATATATATATATATATATATATATATATATATACGATAGGTGGAAATATGTTATTTTAACGGATCAAGAGAAAACGATATATTTTAATTACATATGCCAACAATATTGAAAGTGCATTTTAAATTTTGTTAATGACAGTTACATTCTAAGAGTTCTAAATTGACGGATGAATACCTGGCAGGTGGTTCGGTGTGAAGAGTATCATGTGGTGACTTCATGAGATTGTTTTCTTTTGACTTGCCTCTTGTAAATGAGTTCCGGAGCATCCTTACACACAGACCAGCAGTAATCCGCAGGCATAGCTTCATTCCAATGGCCCTGATATCTTTGTTTCATTGCAGAAATATATTGATGGAATCTTTCTCCGTGTTCATCATTGACAGCTTCACAACTAAGGGGAGAAAGTCTAGGTGGGAGTGGAGAAAATGGATTTAAAGGGATATGTTGCATTCGAGTTGATGGTATTTTTCTAGAAGTACTGTCACCAACTGTGTAGTTATCATTTCTTTTGTTGCCTAAGAATCCCTTAAGGCTTCCCAAGCTTCCTTTTCTTTCCTCCTCCAAACTCGGTCTAACTCAGGATCCTTCACAAGTTGTAGAATTTGTGGCAAAACAAAATACCTTCCTTAACCTTTGCATCACTCAACCTAGGAAATTTGTCTCGTAAATACTTAAAGGCCTTTCCTTCCTGGTTCATACCTTTGACAAAATTTTTCATGAAGGGGTGGAAGAAGAACATCTTTTGGGTCCACGAGAGACTCGGCAACGACAGTTTTTCTCGCTAGAGTCAAGATTTCTTGTAGGGCAGTCTACTTGAATGTAACGGGCTTTCCTATCCATACGGTTCCACATACATAAAAAGCAGCAGTACTTAGTATACCCCTGTGGCAATCCTAAGAGTACAGCGACGACTTTAAGATAACCACAGATTTTCCACCTGTGTTCACCATATTTGATTGAGTCGAGGAGGGCTGTCATGTTTGCATAAGTCTCCTTCATGTGAACTGCATGACCAACAGGAATAGAAGGAAGACGGTTGCCGTTGTGTAGTAATACAGCTTTCAAACTAAGCTTGGAGGAGTCTATGAATAGCCTCCATTCAGTTGGATCATGGTTCAAATTCAAACATTTCATCAACCATTAACGTTGCAGCAGACAACCAGATTGTTTTTCCTCTCAAAAACGGGAAGCAGATCCCTCTGACGTTCTCTGTACTGTGAGACCCTGACACCACGTTGGAAAAAAAATCCATTGCTGTAGTCTTGACCCTAGAAGTTCTGCCTTCTCTTTTGACAAGTAAAGGTCTCGAATGAGATCACTCATTTCCGCTTGACTCTGTCGGTGTGGTGTGGTGTATCATCTTTTACCTCAAAATCTGGTTCATGGGATGTTGAAGGCTTATTGGGCTCTTTTTCTTCCACACTGTCTTTATTTTCTACTTCAAGCTCATAATGTTGATGTGGAATAGGAACTGAAAGATTATCGGAATGTGGAATAGGTCAAATAGCAGATGGAAGATTTGGGTATTCGACTGTTCCTACTTTCTTTCTTGACAATCCTGCCTTTATAGGTGAAGTCAAGCAGAAGTAGCAGTAATCTGTATGGTTTGTAGGCTCCGCCAAACCATAGGCACAGCAAAAGCCATACATCGTTTTTATTTTTCAGCTATTCTCGTAGTATATCTGAATAAGAGTTGCAACATATATGTGGAGCCCATGACTTATCCTGGTCCCCTACCATCATATCAAAATAATGGTGATAGGCAGTCTTCCCAAGAGGCATCAAATTGCATTTCTGTTACGAAAATGTTATTTCCCCATATACGTAACAAAATTTATTCACTAAATTTTACACATTTTTGTGACAATTTGATATAACAAATTTTACACTTCAAAAGCACTCCAAAACCAGAAATTTTGAAAAAAACAAAATATAAATAATATGAAACTCATAGTCACATTAATATTTATTATGTTTATAACCTACAAACATCTGGGGAACGTTCTGTTATGTCAGTTGAGAGGTATGACAACTCTCAAAAATAAAATTTCCCCAAACTACAAATGTAAACTCAGAAAAATTACATGTCACTGTATATTCAAAGCAAGGGCTAATCGATCATTTTTATGGTGATTTTTGAATTCAGCAGGTGAAAATGCATAAGAATAGCCTAATCTTGAGATCGAAACCATTTCATTGTTGGACAGTGTAGTTATAGCATAGAAGTTTGTATTACTCTGACACCAATATCAGCTAGTCTATAGCAAATAAGCTCTCAATTAATGATGCTTGGGGCTGGGAATACCCAACCTTTGTATGTTTTCCCATGCACACCGGTAGATTAACGTATCAAAATATCACAAACTGACGCCACCCCAGCACTGATAGACACAGAGCTTTGCATAATATATATATATATATATATATATATATTTATATATATAATATATATATACTATATATATAATATATATTATATTATATATATATAATATATAATATATTATATATAGATATATATTATTATACTATATATATATATATCGATGGAATCATTTTTCTAAGATTGGTAAGTATGGATCTTGTTGGCTTACTAGTTTGAAAATCATCAAGAAAACTAATTGCAATTCCTTAATTTATTTTCGTATTACACTGATTCTGGACACTGGGCATACTCATTGTCTTCATTAAGAGAAAGCGGTTATGATGCAACTTGCAACTTCCACAATCTTTTGAAAAGGTTTCACGACTTTTGAGCAAAAATTTCTTTCAAGAACAAGCATTAAATTTTCAGTATGATTAAAAGCAGTTGCTGTCACTTATGATGGAGACTGCAATGTATTACATAATGGAATAATGAAGTAGGATTAAGTTGAAATCATAATTATACTTATAACAAATTCGTTCGTGATTACAAATTAATTAAGATTTTAAGCTTTGAAGAGTATTAGCTTAATCCACTTATGCGTTCTCGTAAGCCTTCAACAATTGCTTTAGAAACTTTCTAAATTTCCATCCATCGTAACTTTCCGCCGACCTTATTACCCATATTCGCGTTAGTTTTGTTAATTTTCTTTTCTGCTGGAAAATTTTTCCTATTTTTTTATAAAATAGTTTCCACCTTGGTAAACTAAATTAGTGCCCAGTTTTTTCACTGTGCCAATAAAGTATAATACATAAATCTCAACAGCAATGAATATACAATGCCGCTGTATATTTTCGACAGCTTAAATAAACATTTTTATCTTAAACCTTTCTTCATTGTTGCTAGTAGTATTGCCTCCTCTAGATATTCCCTTGATGTGGAAAAGATTTCTACAAATTCAAAGCAAGGTGCCAATTGAAATTCAATCAGATGGAACAATTATCTTCAGGTTTCATGATCCCTTTTAATCCTATTTGGATAATAACAGCTTTTTAGTTTTCAAGCTTTTTTAGTTTTCAAGCTTACTTTTTTAACTTGGTTGATGGCCTTTTAATACCGTATATTGTTAAATTTTAACCATGTTATAGAGATTCCGCAAGCTTCACAAACATTTCAAAAAGTTCTGTCTGCGTTGTGAAGTTCCATGATTATGTCTTTTCCCGTAACAAAGAAATTTTTGAGAGCACTTCTCACTTATGCCGAACTTTGAAAGGTTAAATTACAGCTCCAATATAAACGAAGAACAAAATAAAGCATTTGTATCATCCACTAGGACATTTTTTGAAATATGTTCCACTGATTACAGTATTTTTATGAGGGTTGCAATAAAATCCGAAGTGTTGAAAGGATCACTACAACTTATTCATAATGAAAGAAATACCCATTTGAAGTGCAATAACTTTAGACCAGAGGCCAGGAGTTTTTACATACTTCGACGAGCCCAAGTGCATTTTCTTAAAAACTTATTTACTTGGGAAGTGGTCAATGTGGTCTTGTGGAATTTGAAGCCTGTCTCACGTGTAGTATTCCTAATAAGCCAGAATTTAAATTAAGAGGTCTTTGTTCTCGTTCACATATCGATACTATTACGAGATACACGGTTACCACAACAAAAAAAAAATGGAAATATTTTTTCTTTTAAAATAGTTTTCGTCTTGGGAAACTAAAATAATGCCCAGTTGTTTTCATTATGCTAATAGAGTTTTTCATAACTTAATTAACCAAACTTAAATATACTTTATAATTAAATATTTGAACCGCTTAAAATTATATAAGAAAAGTAGCCTCCGTTTTCAATATGACGCCCATTCTATTTCAGTAAAAAAAAATTCAAACCTATAAAAATATTAAAAACAAGTCCTAATTATTTGTTTAAATCTATCTAACCTTAAATAACTTAATTAACCTTACTTAACCTAACCAAAATTAAATATATACTAATTAAAGATTACAAATTTTTGAAATTATAGGGAAAAAAATTCGCCTACCTATATCATTTCGAGCACAACAAACAATTTAATCGCATAATCTGGCAACGTCCCATTTTTTTCCAAAGATGTCGGGCTATCGGACTTTAACCATATATATATATATATATATATATATATATATATATATATATATATATATATATATATATATATATATTATATAATATATATATATATATATATAAAGGTGCGGAGAACCAATTGAGCAGTTTTGGGGATTCACTGTTTGAGGGTGAGTCGGGGGAAGCAGATGTTCGAGGTCTCGTTTTCTTCCTCCGACATTCCCATTTTAGTATAGAACATGGTGTGGACGGGAGTGCATCGCGGCTTTGTCGTGCGTGCGCTTAACGAAAACAACAATTCTGTGATCGCGACGCAAAGAGCTTTTCGGCGACGGTTCAACATTCCGCGTAACGATCCCGTTCCTCAGCCGAATACAATTCGGTCCTTAGTTAGACAATTAGAGTCAACTGGTAGTACATTACGAACAGATACACATGGCCGACGCAGATCCATCAAAACACCAGAAAATGTGGAGCTAGTTTGAGAAGCGGTAGTGCAGTTGCCTCGACGTTTTGCCCGACGGCATGTTGTTGCTTTGGGAATATCTGACCGCAGTTTGAGAAGGATTCTGCATATGGATTTACATTCCCAACCATATAAAATAATGATGGCTCAAGAATTGAAGCAAACAGATTATGTAAACAGCCGAGATCTGTGTGCGCAAATGCGTGCACAGATCCTTCCCGAGTCAGCCTCCTTCAGTAGCGACGAGGCACATTTTCACCTGTGTGGGGCTGTTAATAGCAAAATTTCCGTTACTGGGGATTAAATAACCCC
>JABUQX010085587.1:0-35000 GCA_015478945.1 Trachelipus rathkii
TCCTTTCACAACATAATGACAACCCACACTTGCTAAAACGTTACATGTATTCTGGGAATCGTCGACCATTTCGATGTCACCCGAACTCCGCTGGAATTTGGGAAAGGCCTCTGACCTTTGCGCACCCGAAGATTATATTATAGCTATATATATATAATATAGCTATATAGTTATATATATATATATATATATATATATAATATAATTAGTACTTATTATCATAGTATCTTTTCAGGTCTTACTAGTCATAGGTATATTATATTAATAGTATATAGTATGATATAATATAGATAATATATATCACTCATATAATATATATATAATACATATATATATATATAATTATATATATACTATATACTATATATATATATTATATATTAATATATAACTATATATATAGTATATTATATATATATATATATATATCAGGGATGTTTGTTTTAAAACAATTAAACAAAAAAACCATTGTTTTTTGGTCTTTTTTTTAGCAATTTATTTTTCTTGATAAAGAAAAGTAATTAAAAAGTGTTCTAAATGAAAATAAATGAAAGCATATAACTAATACACTTTAAATTATATATTTATAGAGTAAATTAATATGGATGGCGAGAAAAAAACATTAGTTACCTAATTATCAAAAAATCATATTTAGCATCAAATAATATTAAAAATTATATTAATAAAAAATAATAAATTTTAATTATGTTTATCAAATCTCACTTAAGAAAATTAATATTAAAACTGGAAATAAAAATTTATAGGAGTTCTACAAAATTTCAATTGCGAAGAGGAGTGGACACACAAACAAAACCAAAAAAAAAAAAAAAAAACAACCAAAAACACAAAAACCAAACCAACAAACACAAAACACCCAACAACAACAAACACAACAACCACAAACACAACTCACATCTCATCCCAACAAACACAAAAAAACGAAGAATTCCAATTACAGCCCAAAAAAAAACAGACAGACCAAAATAAAAAAAAAAAAAAAAAACACGTAACAAACAAACCAACCAAAATGTTTGTTTTGCAACATAACAAACAAACATACAGAAAAAAAAAACAACCAAAAAACAAGCCAATACAAACAAACGATAAACAAAACCTAAACACACGAAATGCCAACAAAAAATAAACACACAAACACCAACTACAAAATCAAAAAGTACAGGACACACGCCTAAAAAAAAAACAGCACACCAAACTACTAAAAACCAAAACCAATAAAACAAAATATAAACCAAAAACTCAACCTCACCATACAAACAAATAAACAACACCAAATAAACAAACAACAACCGATAAACAACATTAAAAAACCGCAACGAAAAGGACCGACTAAACCAACTACCCCCTATAAAAAAAACTCACCACAAGTAACAACCACCAAAACGACCACAAACATAACACCCAAAGCAAATACATAAAATCATACAACAACCAAAAAGCAACCAAAAAAAACGAACAACCTGAAATCAAAAAATCAAAAAAAACAACAAAAAACAACACCAACAAAAAACAAAAACAAAAAAAAAAAAAAACCAAAAAAATAAAATATAAAATAAACAAAAAAAAAAATAAACAATAATAAAAAATAAAAAAGACACAAAAACAAAGCACACCAAAATCAAACGCCCCACACCCAACCTCATAAAACATACCAAAAAAAAAATAAACACTCAAAAACCTAAAACAAACCACAGCCAAAAAATCAACAACACCCCCCTAAAACACCAACCCTACACAGACCCTAACAAAAAACCAACAATCAACGACCTAAAATCAAAACCTACCCACACCCGAATTATGCAACACAAGTATAAAAAAAAAAAAATAAAAAAAAAATAAATAAATAAATTAAAAATAACACACATTAAACAAAATCACAAAAAAAAAATTCGAACCAAACATAAGTCAATGAATTAATATAATTACAATAAAAAAACAGGATTTAAAATACAAAATAATAACAACACAAAGTTTTAACAAATTATAACAAAAAAATAACAAAAAAAATACAACCAAAAACAAAAAATACTAAATATTATATAACACCCCACACAATATGGGAGAAACACGACAGTGTATACAAAACCAATTAAAACGACCTTAACATCTACAAAAACAAAAACAACGTAAATAACCCACCCCCCAACACCCATAAAAAAAAAAATAAAATAAAAAATAATAATATAAAAACTATGGGGCCGGGGGTGTTATTTTTTTTAAAGACCGGAAAAAAATAAAATAAAAAAAAAAAATGGTGGTGAGGGTGGTAAAAACTAAAAAAAAAATAACAATACAAAAAACAAAAAGCAATCAATGAAAGTCCAACTAAAAACACAAAAAACAATACACACACAAAATTAATCAAAGCGTAAGAAAGTATGGGACAAATATCAGTCAGTCAGAATAAGCAGGGGGCGTGGAGAAGGAAGGATGTGGGGTCGAATCTTCATAAAATGAAAACCCTTAAAAAACCTACAACAATAAAAAAATACAACATAAAAATTAACAACCCAACCCCATAAAAAAACCCAAACCAAGAAAAAAAACTTTAAAAAAAAACATTAGTCTAAGAATGTCTAAATAATATCAAAAAGAAATAAAAATAAAAATAAATAACATAAAAAATAAAAAATAAAATAAAATTGGGAATTAGTAGTGACGCAAATAAAAAAAACAAAAATAAAAAAAAAAAAAAAAAATAAACAAATAAAAAAGTGGGTGGTGTGTAAGGAGATAAGAATAACATGGAGATATGGGAAATATAATATCAAGATAGATGAAAGAAAGGGTGCTAGCCAAAACGTGAAAAACAAAAACACAAAAATAAACCTCCAAAATCAAAAAGCAAACAACATAAAAAACGTGCGAGAAAAGATGGGTTATAGGGAAACCGTTAAGAGTAGATAGTGTGTGTGTGAGTGGGCGAATGTTTTTAAACTTTCTGGATAAAAAATAAATGATGGATGAGAATGGGTGAAAAAAAATAAAAATAAAATAAAAAATAAAAAAATAGGTGAAAATATTATGGTGTGTGAAAAAAAACCAAAAACCCAAAAAAATACTATACTCCCAAAACAAACAACAAACAAAAAATACATAACACCCCCCTAATCCCAAAACAATCAGCCACAAAAACATAAAAAATAAAAAAAAAAAAATAAATGGTGTTAAATAATAAAAAAATAAAATAAAATAAAATAAAAAAAAAAAAAATAAAAGGAGAAAGAGAACAATGCAGTGCGATCCAGGCGAGAGATAAGAAGGCTAAGAACTAATACTAAGTTGTCTGATACAAAGCACTTAAATAAGAGAAGAATATAGTGGGTGTGTATAATAAGAAAGGATGGCCGAAGAAGTCGGAAAAAAGATAAAACCAAAAAAAAATCAAAACAAAGAAAAGAAAAAAAAAAAAATAAAAAAATAAAAAAAATAACGAAAGATACAGATGAAAAAAGATGTGTAATGAGGATCCTAAGAGAAGGCAAGATCGATAGAGGAGAGAAAAGAAATGATGGTAAAACCAAAAAAAAAAAACATCACAAAAAAACCAAAAAAAAATAACAAAAATATACAAAATCATAAAAAAAAAGTGTGTGGAGGTGGGTGTCGTGTAGTGTGAAAGTGAGGTTATTGAAGGGGCAATATATCGAGTATGTCCCTCTTGTATATTTAAGATTATAATAAATAGGCAATAAAAATAAAAATTACAGGATAGATAAAAGGAAAAAAAAAAATAAAAAAAAAAAATACAACAAAAAAAATATCCCACAAAAAATATAAACAAAAAAACCCAAAACACAAAAAAAAAACTATAAATCTAGTATTTTTGGATATTTACTTAAACAAATAAAAAAAAAAAACGGTGTCATGGTTATAAAAACAATATAACACAAACAAAAAAAAATTAAAAAATCAATCAAGCACAAGCTGGAGAAGGAAGAGAGGGTGGAGTGAAGGTGAGAGATGATGGGAGAAGGATCAAGGGGCTAATATTCAAAGGGTGATTGTGGTTAAGGATGAAGGTATATAATATAGTAACACCATACGGAAACTAATACTAAAAAAAAAAAGAAAAGCAGCACTCAACTATAATCAAAAACTTAAATAATATATACTGCATAAGGAGAAACATCCTAATAACAAAAAATACAAAAATAAAAAATAAAAAAGAATTATATAAATAATATAATATATAGAATAAAAAAAAAAATAATAAATACTATTTTAATATTCACAATATATAAACACAAAATATACTAATAATAATATATACTCTACATCTACAAATAATTCCAATACTAAAACCTAAAATAATATAAATCATTAGTATAATATAGATATATATATAATTAAAATATATATATATATATACCTATAGTATATATAAATTATATTATATAAATGATAGTAATAATAAATAGCTATAATAAATTAGGGTATAATATATGCTAAAAATATACTATATATATATATAATATATATAATATATAATATATAAGTAAATAATAATACTTAAATAATAATAATATAATATAAATATACATATATATATATCATAATATAATCAGTGAAAAGCGGTAAAGCGACAGAAGAATTACCAAATTTCACATGGCGTTTTTAGAAATAATTAAGAAACCACGGACCAAATAAAAGCTAACTTGAACATGCTCAATACTCACCGCTTGAAAGTTTGCAAAATCAAGGTTAGGGGCTAAAACTAGAATAAATGAAAATGTAGTTTGACAAGACTATTACCTGGTGGAGTACATGGCAAGAATTGAGCATAGCAGCTAGGTTTGGGTTAAGAAAGTGTTGAAAGGATAAAAGGATGAAGAACTGTCATTAGAAAATCACGAAGTAATTCAAAATAAAATTCCAAAATATATATTATGCAGAAGGAAGAAAACAATGTTATGTTTAAAAAATATACATTGTTGTTTTTGAGATGCAATTATATCAAAATATTTTGCGCTCAAAAAGCTTAACAAAAAACAATTAATTGTAAATTAGGTAAAATAAATACATCAAATCAAAATAATATAATAATAATAATAATAATAATAATAATTAATAATAAATAATAATAATAATAAATAATAACTAAAAATTTTTAATGATAGTATTATTATAAAACGAGTAAAAAAAAAGTAAATAAATAATAATGAATAAAAAGTTGAATGATAAAATAAATAAATAATAAATAAAAATAATAAATATAAATAATAATAATAATACCATTAATATAATAATAAATTCAATAAATAATCATTGCCAATAATACAAAATAATAAAACTAATAATAAATCCAATAAATAATAATAGAATAATAATAATAAGTAATAATAATATAAATATAAATAATGAAATAATAATAATAAATAATAATAATAAATAATAAAATTCAATAAATAAATAATAAAATAATTAATAAAAATAGGCCTAATTAATAATAATAATAAATAAATCAGTTGAAGAGAAGAAGAGACGAGCAGCAAGAGAAGAGAGAAGAGAGAGAGAGAGAGCAGAGAGAGAGCGAAGAGAAGAGACTATCCTCAAATGAATTGAGATGCGCAGATTTGCGAAGCCGCGAGCTTTCTATAGGTTTTACTAACATACGCGGCTTAAACTCTAAGTCTTTGCGATCCGTGCGAATACAACACCTCTCTACTCTAACCGTAACCAATTTTGCCTCTTGAGTCCTGAGACACACAGCAATGGCTGAAAAGATATCATTAAAACCTCTAACAATAACGCCTCTTAATAGTACCTTCAACAGAACCTAAAAATTAAATTAAACATTAAAGATTATTTCCATAATCTAAAAGGTGAGATGTATAGAAATGCCTATGTAAAACATAAAACCACTCCCTGATAACAACGTCTCGAGATCTGAATACTGCCTAACTATACGATGATCTCTGTAGGCTTAAAATCTTCCCTCCTCCTAAATACATACATAACAACTATCATTGTGACTTCTAGCTACATTGTTTCATAAACCATACAGAAAACAGAAATATATTCACAGACAAATAATTTATTAAGAAAAATAATCTATCATACTTAACTAACGACAAACTGATATAATATAAACATTCATCATCATAAAAAATATAAAATGAGTCCTCCTAATTATAGGGAGATTTCCAAATGTAACATAAACACGTGACATGACGTTGGGGATCCTCCTCATACCGATTTAGGTTGGGAAGCCGAGGCAACGAATCTCATTCAGCAATTCTCAACGAATCTGGCCAGAACTAATTAAGACAACCAACACACAATTTCCGGAATCGTTCTAACCAAAATTCCTTGAACACACTTTACAACTATTGTTTCAACCACTAGTCCTTCTCTCTAAAACATACACCACTTCGTCTCCTATCGAGTTAAAAAGTTTAGTGAAGGTAAATTGGCATTCAAATTTAATACATATTCTCTCCAACACAGCTCCATCCTGCCCTACTCGTTTTTCTCTGGCACTTTGGATCGGGCCCATTGGGGGGCCTTGCGTTGCCTCTACGCCGTAACATAAATAAAAATTGAATGACTGCTCATTTGTCTTCTCGGTGACGCTTTTACGACTTCTGCCAAGATAGGTGGGAGCTGTAATACGTTGATGAGAATGAGCAGGTTCATTCCATTCTTCGACTATATCCTTCTCTCCTCATAATCCATTAGTTCAGATCGATGCTTGTTCTCTGGCCATTACAGGCTAAGAGACACGATGGCGGTATCGGGCATATAAAACTTTAAGTTCTCCTATCACTCTTAAGCTAAATAATTTACATTCTGGCTAGAATCGCTTGCAGGGATTACATTTCGACGAAGCAAAGCTCGCTTTCATACAAAACGCAAAGTGCGCTTAACACTCCTTAGGTTACTCCATACTTGACAAATACCTTTTATGGCCTCTTGCCAAAAAAAATCTCTAAAAAAATTTCTGTAAATCTGTCTTCCTCCTCTTATTCGATCTCTGATCGTTCTGTTGCTAATTCTCCAACTATAATCAAAGGACCAATCTCTTCGGCCTCCTATTTTCCTCTTAACTCAACCCTGGACGATTCATGGGCAATTCCTCATCCTCCTCCATTCTCCCTCAGGTGTCCTAGTGCCTTTGCACTAGTTGATATACATTCGATCGGGTTGCAATGGGGCTTCTGAAAATCTAACAAACGTTGAAGGAAGGCGGTGGCCCGAACGGATCTGGCAAAACTTCCTCCAAACCGCAGTCTCTTGAGGCGAATAGTAAAGTGACTTACCGGATATTGCATATCCACCGACCCCCCCTCGACATTCAACTTCAAATTCCTCAATATGTATCAATAACTAACCACCTAATACTACCCTCACGCTGGTTGAAGCACGCTCAATGTCCAGCCTATTTCCGAAAAACAGGAAAAGACAGCTACTGCCATTAATATACTAACTAATCGCCCGGTATAGCTCTTACTTTGTCTATTTCTCTTCTAAGATCCTTGAACTCTATTCCGTACAACTCTCATGTTATCTCAAATAGATCATCTGGAAAATTCTCATTCACTTCTTTCAGATCGCCAGTACGCGACTTCGAAGCGCTACGAGAAAATCTAACTGAGCGACATATTACTTTCCTATCTTTAACTGATTTAAATATAGCATTTTCCGCCGCCTAGAACTAACGCGGAGAGGACTTGCGTAGCGTGCGCTTGACATATCCAAAACATTTGACCGGATATGGCACGCGCACTGCTCTCCAAGACTCCCTTTCTTTGGATTTCACTCCTTCTCTTTGCGTTACTTATAGTCTAGTTTTCTTTCAATCGCTCAATATCGGCTGTTGCTTGATTGGAGCGGAACTTCTTCTTGCCTTAATTCTGTCAAAGTCCGGTGTTCCTCAGTGGTTCTGTCTATATCAAATACGACTAACTTATATTCCTCACTATTCAATTAAAAATTTCTCACCTGCACATCTAACTCTATTCACTCGTATTCCGATGACTAGACCCTCAATTCTTCAACTAATTTCAATTCTGCTACCTATCGAATTTACCTTCATAGATCCGCCTTCGTTCTTAATCTTTCCTCCGAGTTCTATCTCGCTGCCAATCTTGGACTAGGAATTATTCCGCAAGGTGGCGGCTCAGTCTCTGAACCTTGTGACAATTCAATTCTTTAAAAACCCAACTATCTCACATCTTTCCTTCCAAAGACACCTATCAACTTTCCTATTTCCCAAACTCTTTCGAGAGTTCTCTCGTCTCTCCTGTTGACAAATAAAACATCCCAAAACATTCTAACAATGAAACAAAAACAATGTCTGGTAACCATCACAATACACAAACGCCCGTTGCATAAGGAGCCGGCCTACAAAGAAAACTTAAAGGAAGTCTAGTTTAGACTGCAATGAGAATTATTTTATGCCTCTCTCAGGCTGCTCCAGCTATAGCAGGGGCCTCATCCATCCCTTAGCGTATGGAGTACTAAGCTCTCATATCTGAGTAGCGGGCTACATGTTCACCGGACTTTCTGACAGAAATACGGTTCCGCAGTCAAACGGCCAAAAGGCTCTCAATAAACTGGTTCAACGTACTAATTCCAGTTTTCCCTTGACCCTCTATCTTGCTGACGGCACGCAGAATGTTGGTGCTTTAAACTCTTTTCTATAATGAGAACTAAGGGGTGCCTGAACTAACTGACTACTGCACATGAGGTCATTTGTCACGGATGATAGTAGGTAAACTCCAGGTAGTTTACGCTAGCGGTGCCTTACCTCGGCCTGCCAACATCTGTTCATCGTCTAATTCTCTCTCCATCTTACTGAAAATGTGCTTTCCTTTGCTAGAATTTAGATCGATACCACCCACTTTAGGCCTGCGTCTGCTGCTAACAATCTTGCGTAAGTATCATATATTAAGTTGTATAACTTCTGGTAGCGTCATAGATAACACACACCCTCCTTGAACTTAAGGCTCTGCCCAACGTGAGTAAGGGGGTGACAAGTAGTAAAAAAAAAAAAAAAAGAAAAAAAAACAATATTATTCCACTATTACAAAAATGAAAGTAAGTCTTGTGGTGAGATTAAATAATACTAAAAGCATTGTAATAACCTATTGAATAAAACACGTTAATAACTAATGTAATATAGCATACTTGTGCTTACGAAACGTCAAGAAATGCTCGAGTTATGCTTTTCGACTTATCTGCATCACAGAATAGCGCAAACAATCGTGTGAAAAAAATGGCTCACCAACACGTAACAGGAATTTCCTCTCAAGTTCTGTAAGGTTCGCGGTTTCCCCGTTCTTGCCCGAACTAGTTACGTTCCTGGTGACGCAAATAAAATGTAAAAAACAAAAAGAGGCGACGTGGTAGCGCAATTCTAGCATGAATGTATTCATTCAATAAGATTAAGATTTAATCACATAATATCTTCAATAGATACAAACTCCAAATCAACAAGTATAGAATAAGTATATATAATGTTAAGATGCCCAGACCATTTTTATTTAATTTTATTCCAAAAAACCAACATGCTCCTCAACAAGAGAAGGACAAGATCTTTAGGCCAAACAAAAACAGAAGAACTATTTTACCGAGAAAACGCGTTCGACTTTTTGCACAACCAATTCGTGATAAAACTGAAGACATTAAGCATTTTCTATCGAAGCGTCACAGCACAAATGACAAAAAAACAGAAAAATAGTTCCTAATGACCCAGTATTCGAAAACATTACGCAATTGAATTAAATAATTAACACTCTCAAAGGAACAAGTAAGGCGATAGACTTACGAAATTAAATATTCTTATATAGAAAAAAATACTCCCAAATCGCACAGGCACAAGGACAGAAATTCTCTATTAGAAAAAAAAAAAATCCCAATAATCCATTAGATACTTCCTATCCCCACAATGCCCCTTTGCATGCAAGGACACTTTACCACTCGCAATCGATCGTTGATCGCGTATAAAACAAAATTTCCGCTGCAAAATAATTAGAAAAAAGAGAAGGGAGAACTCCCTTTTAGGCCGATGCTACGTCCGATCTTATTTTCTCTATAACATTTCACACACACGATGAGTCTCGCTGTCCATAACAAAAGCCCTCGCATCGCTCAAGCAGCGCGCATGATAGGGCGAAAGCGAGGACCATTTTCTATACCTCAGACAAACATACTTTAAGCTCTTAAGATAAATTTAAAATCTTAAAATTTGATTGATAAATATCCTAATTTAAATTTTGAGGAATTGTAAGAATTTCGCAATAATCATATATTCACAAGTCTAAATTGTAACGGAAACAATATTATGTATGAAAGATAACTCCTGAGACAGAATAGAGAATGCAGAAAAATTAGAGAAATCATATGAGATAAAGAATTTAACTAAGTAAATATACCAACAAGGTATAGTAATTAATAAATAAATACAATATCATTGTAATATTTATTTTCTTACGATACTCAATATATATAAACCATACACCCTAAAAAAAACTACAAATCATCCTTTTTCTAAAATACAGATAATAATATAGAACAACCCCTATCATTACCTATAACACACACACACATCCAAGATATCTAGACCCCTCTCCCATACTGTTTCGTAGTTAGATTAGTCAGGTTAGTTAGGATTGTCCTATCAGTCAGGTCAATTAGGTTAATCAGAACAGTCAGATTAATTAAGTTAGTCAGATTAGCTTGGTTAGTAATATTATTCAGTTTAATCAGATTAGTTAAGAAAGTCAGAGCAATCAGATCAGTCGTATTAGCTAGGTTAGCCAGATTAGTTAGGTTAGTCAGAATGTTAGACTAGTCAGGTTAGTTGGGTAAGTTAGATCAGTATTAGTCGTGTTCGTCAGAGTATTAGTCAGAGCCGTTAGATTAGTTAGGTTAATTAGAGCAGTCAGATCAGTCAAATTAGCTAGGTTATTGGATCAGTCAGATTAGCTAGGTTAGTCAGTTTAATTAATTTAGTCAGGTAGTCAGCTCAGCCGGATTAGTTTGGTTAGTAAGATTAGTTAGATTAGTAAGAAGAGTCAAATCAGTCAAGTTAGTTAGGTTAGTCAAATAAGCTAAGCTAGTCAGGGTAATTAGAGCAGTTAGATCAGAGATATTAGCCAGATTAGTAGGAGAACAGTCATGATCTAGAGCTCAAGGAATTGGGTATGTTTTCAACTGAAAAGATTTCATAGAGGAGATATGATTCAGGTATCTACTTACTACACTTACACGTCTTTCTTTCTGCTTGATGCTAAGATTTACTTTACTCATATTGATGAAATTTCTTTGATACGAAGCACCTAAAGCTCACCTGAGGAAGTCTACTGAAGCTAAAGAGATCACCCAAGTTTCTTTTAGATCGATGATTAAAATAGAAGTTTTAGGAATTAAGATCATTATGATTTAAGATAATTAAGTATTTAAACTTTGCACTTAAATTTTGCTTTAAATGATACAACAAAGTTGGATCCAACTTTGCTGTAAAACACACAAAGAAAGTTATTTTGCTTGCCATGAAATATAAATAGCACGAGTTTCTAGAGTTGAAGACTACGGTAATTCCTGAATGCAGAGTTCCTGTGGCAAATAGCACGAGAGCATGCAAAGGGAAATCAGCTGTTTATTAGTTTTATTTGAAGGGAAATAATATGGAATTTACTCCTCCATGCCAGAGAGAACCACCTCGGCTATGCATTCTGCACATTCCGAGGGACTACTCACACTGAAGCAGTACTCATTTGACATGAAATCAAAGAAATACGGCCATTTGTCTGACTAGTTAGCCGTTTTCACGCTCTAAGTGAGGGCTTTTTATGCGGAAAACTTAAAGAGATAGAAAAGGAAACAGGGATGAGAAAGTGACTTGAGGAACCCAGAGGAGAAAAGAATTTAACAGAATAAGGAAAAGAATTGAAAGTTTTAAAAAAATGTCCAGAAGGTTTGGTTCATTTGTAAAACAATCATGGATATTAGTTTGTCAGTCTGGATTACGAAATGGTATTCAAATTCACCAATCTTATCAAGGGAACTAGAGGAAAGTCCCTGGCGATGGTGGACATTAAAATCATCCAGAATGATGATTCCTGAGTAGAAGGAAAGACTAGCAAGGCATATTACTGGAAATAAACAAGGCCTCTTACATTCCATTGAGAATAGGAAAAGTCACGTTGTGAAATCCATTCAAAGAGCTAGTATGAGCAGTGAAATATGTGAATTGTGCATGATGACGGCTTGAACCAGAGTGTGAATACAATTTAGAGACTCTCAAATTAGAATCATGCATAACAGTTTTATTCCTTACCTGCATATGCGCGCCCAGTGCGATGAACATGACGAACACGAGAGTAAGTAGGATAGATAGAGTAGGAGTTGTTGTAGAGCAGGCCAAATTCGAGTGTTCGGTGTGAGAAAGTGTGCCATCGAGTCCTAAGATATAGAGAGTGGATGGTTCAACATGACATACCATAAGAGGGTGGGTATTTAGTTTTAGGGAAACCGCAGCGAAAAGGTTGCGAAACTAATAAAGAAGAAAAAACATGTACGCCAATACAGACGGCTCCACCTAGGATTGCCCGAAGAGAGGTCGAGCCACAATTCCAGTGTCAGTGACTCTCGACATGGCACGGGGGGTCGAGTCAGTAGGGCTACATTCAGAGATCGTCTCCCGTCTGTACATTACGAGTTCAGGTTACGGTTGTAATCGTTGTCATTTAATTTAATATTATCCTGATAGAACTATTAAAAAGTGCTCGCTACATAGCGTGGTCCAATCCTGCTTTTTGATTTGATGATACGTGATTTTCAAAATCGACCAAATTTTTTTATATATAAAAGTACAAAAGTTGTAAGTTGGTTTTAAAAATAAATAAGTATAAGTGAATGTATCTGACGAGGTTACAATATGTTGATCATGCATGGTTCATTGCATTCAGAGGACTTGGGCTATTATAGTCTGCGAATAAACCTTTAGCTATCTAAAATTAATACTAAAAAACATGACATGAACCTGATTGTCTGCATAATTTATACACTCTATTGGCGCAAAATTAGTGGGGTATTTTGCGCTATCCCTAATATCGTGTTCCTCTGGTACTTGTTTCTCTTATTTGAGTATCTTCCATAAATATAAATTATACATAATAATATTATTATATATATAGCTAGCGTTATATATTATTACGTTACTTTAGTAGTTAGCTATACTATAACCTAGACATTGGAATAAGTATATCGTTTTTTATTATAGCATATTTGCTTAGGTCTTTTATATTATAATATATTATTATATTATAGTTATATATATATTTATATATATAACTATGGTATTTTATTGAGAAAAAGGCGTTCTGTATTATAACTTCTACTCTTAGTATATACACTCTTATTCCTTATGATATTTACCTTTTCAGTATGTCTTATATAGCTACTCTATAAGATTATTAAAAAATAATTTATAATATTATTATTAATAGTGAGTGATTATATGTGCGTGAAAAGTGGTAATCTGTATATAAAAAAGATCGTACTTAATAACTAGTATTTATATCATTAATTATAATGATAAGTATGATTTATTTAATTTATTTCATATTACTTATTATATTTAAAAAAAAACTTATATTTTTTCTCGTAAATAAATATTCTGTTTAGTATTAAGGAAAAATATCCGTAAAATCATTTTTTCTTATTTTATTTGTATTTCCATCATGATTTCAGTGAACAAGGTAATAAAGATAAGTTTGTGAAGAGGTCTGTCTATTGTCTCATCAAGTGCTCCTATTAAAAATGTGGATACGGTTAGAGTTCAACTTATTACTGTGCAAACATGGCCTGAGATAGAGAGACGAGCTGTAAACATAAATTACAGAATCCAAGTATAAAAAATCATGGTCATCAAGTAAAGCAAGCAGACGACACCTTTCAAGGATGTGGAATATTCTTATGATACAAAATGTTAAAATAAAGACACACACACTACCTCTGAATAAAAGCATAACTTAATTATGCATACTTCGAGGGATGAAGACCAAATGATAATTTACAAAAGTATGTATAATATGGTTTTAGTCTTTGTGAAGCTAATTATTATGCAAATTGTAATCATGTTGTGAAATCACTTCTCTAAAATAATTAAATGTACAATAAATTTTTTATATTGAATATAAAACTTTTTTTATATTTATACTTTTCTAAGCAATAACATCATCAAGATAGAACAAGCCAAATGTTTAATAACACATCTGATTGAGCTTCTTATAAATTAGGCTTATTTGTTTTTCGTCGCACTTGGCGATAGTCATTATGACCAATCATATTTTCTCTCTCTGCAAAAAAGAAACAGAGGAGACTATAAGAAACGATGCTCACGTGCACCTCCAACATACATAACCCACACCTGGTCATCCAAGGTCGTGCACGCATAACTGCAACTTTGTCCTATCTCGTGCAGTAAATCATGATAATTCTAATAATAAATCAAAGTTACCACCTCACTCACACCACTCATCGCTTAAACAAGTATGGCAATGTCAATTACCTTAAACCTCTGACTGACTTCTTCTAAAGTATATCGACGTCACAATTCCTAGTCTATATAACATGCGTGAGAGTCCCTCCCTACTAACATTTAATAAAAGTTATCTTTCTCTCTACTAAATCTCTGATTTGATTCCTTAAAATCGAATCATTTTCTTTGTTTTATCGAGAATCTACGCTTCAACCCCGCCCCACTCAAACACCATCACACCCTTGAGTAGGTCTTTCCCACTACTGGACTCTTCCTTTCATTTGGCTCACCACATTATCTCACAACTTTCAATCACCAATACACGTGGGAAAATATTAGACAGTTGAATCATAACCATTATCTATCAATTTAAATGAATTCTGATAATTATATTTACACGTTTGTCAACCAGAAGAGGCCTCCACGGTTAAATTCACCTCTTCGAGCTGGGTCAATGGGGGTGTTAGCAACACTATTTAATACAATATAATTATAAGGTAGAGAGAGCGGATGTAGAGCACACGGATGTCGACAGGCTTTAAATGGGAGATTAACGTTCGAGACGATCAAGTTGTAAAACAGAATGGGAGAGAGAATTCCACAGATACAGATGTCGGCAGTTACACGAAGGAGCACGTACGTTGCAATGTTTATGTCTCCTCATACGGATTAGCATCAACCAGAAATCATGTGGCATACAACAGTCCTTCTTAGTTAGAGATAATGGAGGAGAAGCAGAAGCACGTAAAGGTGGAGTAGTAGGACGCGAAGATGGAATAATCTGCCTTGAGCACCTGCCGCGCGGTATGCGTATAGAAAAAGAGATAAGCACCAACATCGCGCCGCATAAGATAGAGGGTCAAGTGAATTCGAAAGTTAAGAAAAGTGTTTCTAAGCCTTTTTGGCCTTTGACTTAACCCTATCCAAAGCCGGGTGAAACCAAGAGCTCGCCCACAGATGATTGAAGCGTACTGTTCATACAATTGGGGCGGACTCCAGGGCTCTTGTATACGAGCACTGAGAAAGAGGAAAAAAAGTCTGCAGTGCTAAACAATAACCTGAGTAGATTTTTTAGAGCCATGAGCCAAATAGCTGAACCCGTATGAGTGGAGTGTAGGTGTAGTCGTGAGAGACTTTTTTTTATTGTGTGTATTGTTTTCTTTGACAATTTCTGATCTATTTTATATTTGTCAAGCAGGGAAGTAACGAGATTAGACCTATATACTTAATTAAGGTAGAAGTTAAGAAGTTGGACGAGTTCGTCAAGAGGATATTTGTTATGAAAGTTTGGCTATTTCTCTAAAATGCTATGGAATTCTATTGATGTGTATCATATTACCATGATCCCCTTAGCGGGGAGAATTCTATCCAGTTAACGGAGAGAGAATTAATTCGGAAATGACTTAAGGTAACGGAGAGTAATTCTAAGAAGTATAAAGAGATAGTAGGGAGCAGGAATTGAGAAATTGAAGCTTGATAAGAAAGACGTTGAGGTCGCTCATCTGCATATGAGTTTAATAGAGTTAGATATGTGCAGGTGAGAGAGAAGATCATTAATGAAAAAAGTAAGAATTAAAGTAGGAGATAAGACAAGAACCCTGATGGAACAATTCTACTATCTTTATAAATCTATCGCGTGGTGAATTCACCACTATTGACAGAAAAAGCGATTTGAAAGCGATTTGAAAGAACTTACATGAATAAGGCAAAGACTAGGACACTTCTCGCAAAGGATGCGCTACTGTCAGGAGAGCAAGTGTGACGCACTAATAATTCTTGCGGGGTCAAATGCTATATGTGAATGATTTCAGTATTCGGACTCACTTCACGCTGAACAAGTCTCCACCCAAGTAGATGGTCTGCAAGTGGCGGATTAAACTAAAAGTCCTTTTCATCTCCTAAGTATTATGTGAATAGTTATATCGCCTTAGAGACCTCTGAGGTCGTCAGGTAAACGCTCTCTGTCACTGTGTTGATTCTGGAAGAAATTGATTGTCGAAGTTTGCGCTATAGATCTATGGAAGTAAATGAGAGCTTGATGAAGCAGATTACGAGAATTTGAATCTTGTTAGCAAGAACAACAAGTAAGAGGTATAAGGGCGAGAGTTCAGAGAGCATGAAGTCGTGCTCCGTCACTCTTCTGAAATATGGATGAGTCATAAGAGGCGTTGCTTCCAAAACTGATGGAAATTGTATAGTATTTCGGGTGAGAGAGGGGTAACTTCAACGATAGCTGATATCAAGAATGGAGGGGATATATGTGTCGAGCGACTATTGCTCTCCAATCTGGCGAGGGATAATTGCACACAGGACGAGGCACACCACGTACCCCCCTTTTTTTCTCTGTAGCAGAATTTTCAGGAGACCTATTGACAAGGCCGATTACGGAGTAGATGTGAAATCACAGGTAAGGCATAACTGTGAAAGTCTCCTGTAAGTGTAAAAAGTGGGAGGGAGAGGAATGCCAGAATCGTCCTAGGGTTGAGTTAGTTGAAAATAGGAGGCCGAAGAGATGGCCTTTTTACAGATTGGAGAATTGACGAGGGCATATACACAAGACAAAGTTATTGAAAGGAATTTTAAAAGAAGACGTTATACAAAAGAGAGGTAATTATTTAATCTAATGGAGAAAAAGAATGTATCCTTGGCACATAGTCCTAGAAAGTTATTATCAGTAAAAGAATGAGAACCCAAGTGGCTGTGGATTCGGGCACATTCTCTCGGTTTGGTCTATTGAGATAGAGCCTTCGTCGTATTAATTTGAGCTTATATTGTCTCTCTGTTGCTGATAAGTATTTTTTATGAGTCACTCGAATGACGCAATACGAACGATTGTCTGCAGATTCGTCCGATGAAAATTAGAATTTCATTCGAAAGAAGTGATAGTGAGAGCAACGTAAGATCTTTTTCACTCCCGATACCACTGTCTCGTGTTCGAGGCAACTTGAAGGCCGACAGAAAGCAACGATCGAGACCCTATGGAATATAGATGAGGGATAATATTTCGTGCGATAGTATGTGATGAATCTTGGATCTCATTACACATCTAACGAAATAACAATGCTAACATCTATTTAACGAGTGATTAATAGAGGGAAAAACACACGTTCGTGCGTAGGAAGCAGAGGTCGTGCGTCACCTAGAGACAAGCAGTCTTCAACTTATAGTTACGAAGGCATACGCAGAGGCCCGCGTTATTGTGCGAAATCAAGAGTGTTTGAAAAAAATACGAAACATGGTTTAACGTCGATCACGAATATTCGATAATTCTAGCTTTCCTTCGTACAAAACACAACATTGTGAGTAGCTCTAATAACAACATAGCTCTATAGATCATCACGTATAAATACCCAACAGTAGCACCATTTGACGTGGATATAAACTTCATTGTTGCAGTCAGATTCTCAACCAGAAACCCCATGTACTACTCTATTAAACACTAGTAAAAACAACCTATCTTAAAGAAAATTCTGTGAAATAATATCGACAGAGACCTCAAACTTACGCACTTATCAATGCAAGAATCCACTAATTCTATTTAAACGAACAATGTATAAAATCTTCAACGTTACAATATCATTACAATTCACTTTATATCAATCTTACACTACTACAACATATTGGCTCTTAACCGTCATACCTCTCATTCCTCATCTCATATTTCCTGAAACAATACACATATACTCTTCATTAATAAAATTCTCTAACTATTAGTTTATATTTATTAATACAATATGATCAGCATAGAGTGTACTTTGCTCAGCAGTGCTCTCGCACATATCAACTCGACAGGAGTATTATATTAATTTCTTTCAGAAATAACTGAGGATAATTCATTATTCTCTCTAGTATGTATTGCAAAAATAAGTGTGCACCATTCCGATTGTTTTTAGATATAAATTAATTAATTAAAATAATCAATACGAGTCATTTTTTTTCTATAACTACGAAATTGACAAATCATCAATACGTTAAAACTCAAACAAACCCAATCACATTACATAACGAGAATTATATTATACATCGTTAATAATCATACACTTTCTTCCTCTCCCCCACTTATAATATCCACCAGACATAATTCATTTGTGAAGCAGACGTTTTTCAAAGAAATAGACTTTCTTACCTTAGAACCTGTGAAAGATTCATCTAAAATAATAATCACATTACAAATTATCAACCAAAAATATTTTATTATACTTATATTCAGAAAAAAATAAAAGCTTAGAGGCTAACCAAAATTATCTTTATTCATCTTACTTTTATAATATATTACAAAAGATTAGACAATAACGATGTCTAACAGTCATCAGTTTCTACAAATACATTAGAAACCTCATCTAGAATCTACTCATCAAAAGTAATTTTTCATATACATACTCGTAATATCACTAACCAATAATTGAAAAATACTATAGATTCTCCATGATGTAATAATAAATACAAACTCCTCATTTAACAGTATCTTTCTATACCTGTATATTATTAATAAATGAAATATTATTCTTTTTTGTGCGATGTCAAAAGATTTTAAGCTCGCCCAGATCTAACTGCCCAAATCACAACTGCAATCCACAAATATTCTTCAATCAATAAAAAGAGAGAAAAAATCAATCAGAGTCACCTATACTGACAACATCATAGAGGAACAAGACTCTGTTAACCAAAAAATACATGGACTGTGTATAAAATAGAGAGATTTCAACAACTCCCAAAACAACCCTCAAACCCACAAACGAAGCGAAGCATTAGTAGGACCAATCATTTTAAAATCTCCTTCAATTCCCCAAATAACACTCTGCTAACATGCTTGCATCACACGATTCACTATCTAGTCCAACTACTCTTTAGAACAGCCACATATACTATACTCGAAATTGTTTTTGCTTGATAAACGAGAAAAGATGCTATAATTGAGCGCAAAATTTTATAAACGAAAACTACTTAACATAAATATTAATAATACAACCGAATCTGCACAGTATTCGAGGATGACGACAATGCAAGTTAGCTAAATGCGACTAGTATACACATGTCAAAATTCCTTATGACAAGATTAATAAGCTCCCCAGCTTCTAACCCAGACAACACGTGTGTGATCATATAGCGAGCATTCAAACACTTTTGACTCACACCTGTTTGAGGTGCAAAATCATGATCATCTCTTATTAGAATGTATTTTTTCACAAGATTTTTCTACACTAGTACAGACACTTGAGGAATCGTGCATTAGAAAAGACACTACCGATATTCGCACAGAGAGAGAGAGACCAAGTTTAATCAATTTCCATTCCATATTAATATAACAAATGCACTAAATGACCATGAGTGCCTTCTCTCTTCCTCATTATTGCCCATACTGATTTCCGATCATTTTACATCCCGGTTCTTTTGAGTAACCGAGAGGGAGAAAAGCACTCGTGAGACTAAACGTAATCACTCCAAATATTATCGAGAGTCCCCAACCCCACCTTTTCTTATTTCGACTTCAATTTCCAAATCACGCATCTCGGGAACAAACCCAGAAGACAAATAAATGGCTGTCTCATACAATGAACTCCGGACACGCTCATTCCGCTTTCTATGGAACAGAATGCTCTGATAAACGAACATCACACAAAACATCCATTTAACATCGAAAGAGAAATTCCACACTCTACTCACACTCTACACGCTCGCAACAAACGAAGTCCAGATAAGACGAGATAACTTCCTCCTTATACGAATCATCCAACTATAAATTATACGGCATTTGACAAAGTACCCAGATCACTGTGACTTTCATTTTGACCTTCGTGAGTAGGAAAATATAAGAAAAAGTCCTCCATATCTTTTTCTAAAATTACGTAACAGATTATTATATGAGCGGCGTCTTTTTCACTCATCGGGGATTGTACGGACTCGTTACCTTGCATAGCATGAGCGTGGGTCAGAAAGCTCAACTAAGCTCGAAGTATTGGGATCAGATACGCATTCGAATAATGGTGATAAAAACATGCAAATTGGAGAAAAGGAATCTTCTCAGGGAGCCATTCTGTATTCATTTCAGCTTAAACCCTTTTCAGCTTACAGTCCCACTGGATCTAAGATCTCCCAATTCATAATTTTATGAACTATGCAGATGACAATATAACCATGACCATACCAGACCCCTCAGTACTATCACTACAAAACTTCATACGTGTCAATCTACCTAATTCATTCTAGAAGCTTGGTTTGTCTGTCCAAACTGAATGTCAGTTCTCTGCGCGAGATCTTCTATGTACCTTGATCCCTGGGAATCGAGACTGTTTTATCAGAAATCAATCAATCATGCATTTACACCACTTCTCTACTCATATTCTTAGATCAGACAATAGACTCTCCTCAGTCATTCACACACCTGCTTTATAGACATTAAACACACTGACAAACAATAATACAATCTCGGATATAAGAAATCCTTATGGAATACTGCTCCATATATCACCTCTTTTACAGCCTCACATCTCGAAATATCAGGCATCTATGAGCAGCATGAGCAATACAGTAAAAATATCGTTAAATTATCCTAATACGAACTCGCTATGCTGCTCTAAGCAACGATTATTTATTCATTAACTCCGAAACACTACCACACTCGAGACAACTGATATCACGACGACTATATCACACTCTTTTCTCTTCAGAAGTAATGCAATCTAGAACATATGAGAATATATTTAACACAATTTATCTGCTATATACCCTTCATCACACATCTTCTTCCATGAAATCAAAGATAGCAAAGAATACAAACATAAAATAATAAAGATACTACCTATCCAAACATACGGGCTATAAGACATAAACCTGTTAATTGTTTTCAAACATATAAATGATGAGATAGTAAGCAGCAAAAAAAAAGGGGTGCGTTACGCACATCGGAGTATCAGGAAGAATCTTGGACATTGAATAGACACGAAACAATTGCAAAAGTATATAGGGAATGGTGACCTCCTATTTTATGTTCTCACGATAGTGGGCTCGGGCTTCGTGACCTGACCACGAACACTTTCTTTGCTCTAGCAAATACGATATTCATTATTACAAAGACGAGACACAGCAACATTTATTCTTGTTGTAAACCTATATTAGATCTATTAGTAAGTGCGACACATAAATATGTAATTCCCTTAAAATTTACTGTATTTCTGCACGGGAAGTCTCTAACCGCAATTACCTTGGCGATCATTTATAAAAAACCCCATTATTAACCACAATACAATAACCAGTGAATTCAACTCTACAAGTGAACACATAATATCTGGTAGGATACCTTTAAAACAAAATATAATTAAGCAAGACACTACATTTATCTTTATCGGAGTGCGAGAGAAGATTAATCCATCTTTCATAGAAAAAAATGTCGCCCTTTGACGCGTTGTTTGAATTTCAAAACAATCACAAAATATACCGTGAATGTTCTTCTGTTTCTAACACACCCATCCAACACCAACATCAACAAACTCAGCAACAACACGTCACAGCCGTTGGAACGACCTCGCAAGTAACCAGGATTGATTTTTGGCACAATCCTCTGGCAAAAACGGGGTGGAAGACCCTAATTGATTTTCAGGTACATTTATTATATCATGATAACGTCGGAAGAGACGAATTATTTCGCACTACACTTACCTAGTATTAAGTTTCGATGATACGTTTAAGCAACTCACCTATGGCACAGGTATATAGAACAGATCTCACTTTTTTTTAGCACCACTATGAGAGCATAGCGAAAAATTAAATAATAGTAGTAAACGAAGGCAGTTGAAAATTGGAAAATTAAAAGATAAACGAAGGGAGATGAGCATGACTAAGACTAAGCAGTCAAGGTATGAGATCCACACGCGTGTCCAGAGCAATCAAAAAGCAAGGTCATGACTGTACGAAATAAGGGGGCAGTGTGAGTGAGAGTTAAATTGCAAGCAAATCATCTACATAGAGAGGTAGGTATAAATGATACGTGAAGTATAGTGAGTGGAAGAAAAACAGTCAAATATATACTAGTATCAGTGCAATATTACTAAGTGTAGAAGAATATATAATTCCTATACTATATTTACCTCAGAAGATACATTAATGATCTACGTTTATTATAATAAAGTAAGGTAGTTGGTCACGAATTAGTTTTATCAAGATATAACAATTCTTTATACTACGATTATATACCCTAATAGAGAGTAAAGATATTATGCGTGTAATTAAGTAGATAATATAAGTATCAGTGAAATTACGATAATTATCCATTTTTGACTCTCTATCATGTTAGCGGTAAGGTTATCTATATAACTGATAGTGCATTAATTAGTGGCTTTATTTAATGTAAGTACTTAATATGACTATGAGATAGTAGGGGTGCCATGAATTAATTGCTACTCACTCACATTTATATACATTCACTATCAAGTTATAATAGTCGTTATATATATATAATTAATTGTCAGAATTTGAGAAAATGTAAAAAGAAATAAATTATATATATATATATAGTATACTCAAAGTCTTAGTGGTATATATATATATATATGTATATATATATATACTATATATACTCTATATATATGTTTTTTAATAATAATCTATAAATTATATTAATGAAAATGAGTAATTAAAGATCAATATACTAGGTTATTCCTTATATCTTATGGAGTATAATTGAATTACTTATGATCAAATCAGTTTAATGCTACATATTTTACGAGAGTGAGTGTTTAAATCGATTTTTTACTATAATATATGAATATTATTTAAATAGTTAAGATATTATATCACATTATATATACATATCATATATATATACTTATTTTCCTTATTATTATATATTTTATATATCTATTAATACATCATCTACATTATTTTTCGATTTTCCCGTATATGTTTACCGTTATACTGTAGAGTTATAAACTCAGGTACGTAGTGTATATACGATGAATAATATAATGTTAAATTTTTTATAGTCTGGAGGATAACTTATTACTATCATAACTCATGCGGCTCATTATGAGTATATTGGATATAAATATCAGAGTCGTGAGATTCGTGATAAAGCACTACGTTCCCTATACTAATGTATACATTATATATATATATGTATACCACTATATATATTACTATATGGTGATTATCCCGCAATTATTATTATATCCCTTAATTTAGTAATATTGCTTATATAGTAGCAAAACCGAGCCCATTTTAAGTATACTCCATTACTTGTTCCGAAACTGCGTAAAATTAATTATTACATAATAATTATAGCTATATAAAATAGTAAGCATAGTAAAATATTTAAAATCTTTATATATATATGAGCGATAATTTACTAATAAAATATTGTAGCATTTTATTTCGAATAATTTATTATTTCGAGAATTATATGTTCACGTGAGTACAGAATAATATCTCCTTATATATACAGTAAAATTATACTGGAAAAAGTGATATCTCTAATATTTTATTGCTATGATCATTATAGTATAATAGTATAGGGACCGTATCAAGCTAGAGATTGCAAATTCCCAGTAATCTTCTGAATACTCACTCAGTTCGCTTGGGTATATAAAGCGGGGGAAGCAATCATGAGGGAATTCTAACTGTGCTATCTCGATTCTAGAATAAAAAAACAGTAAATAGCAAATACACTCGGTAATAAATTATACAGTATAATAATTAGTTTAAATATATTTTTACTTTATTTCTAAACGTGATAGCTTTAACGTAAATTTCGAAAGAATAGTATAATATGTCACGCGGTAATCCGCATACAGAGAGGAGCGAGTATTCGCTAACATTAAGATATCATTGATACTTCTCTGTTACGCAGTCATTCAATATTGTATAGGATTTCATAATAGGAGTATGACTTATGGGAAATTATAGTAGATTTATGCACATACGTTTACGCACCAATGAATAAGCATAATTATAAAATCGTGCTTTCGACAACACTGAGATTGTTCATTGAGCACAGAGGTGATCATGCTACAATAAACCTTTCACTCGTATATTTGTCTAATTTTGCAAGGAATATATTCCATACAAGAGCATCTTTTCAATCAGGGAGATTTTGTAACTAAGAAATCTCAATTTTTGTAAAACAAATGAAGCTTTTTAAGAAAGAATAAGGAAGAAACTATTATCTCCTTCTCTTAAGATGAGTACTTATAAGATACGTTTGCTATATTAAATTATTTAATTCTTAAAATTGATATAATATATTAAGTATATAATATATATATATACTCCTAGAATCGAGGAAAGGGATAGTAAATATAGATGAATAAAATAAATTTTCACTATATATGGCATGTATATACCGTTATGTCAGTTATAATAGACGTATTTGCTTATTTCAATGTAATCTCATAGTATCCTATTTTTTGAGTGATAGATTATTTTATAAAAATAAAATTTTACTAGATTAGAATAAAACGCTAGCTTTAATGTTAAATGCATATAATATTTAATTTGTAACATTACTAACTTATTTTGCTTATAAATCACTATTAAATATCGATATAATTACCTAACTGTTATATTCTTAACTATAAAGCATAATTATGTGAATAACACATATAGTGACGAGTGATATTCGAATCACACTCTAGTATTAATTATATTGATCAGTTTTATTATCTAAGTAAATACGATATCATAATAATAAATAAATAAAATTATAGTAGTTATATATAAAATTTAATAATCGATATATCTATATATATTATAATACTCATTAAGACGTTATTAATATTTATTGTAGTAATGCCTTACTTAAATAACGCGAAGTTTATGTTATAGTAAAAAAAAAAAAAATTAAATTGTTCGTTAATATAATTTATAATAACATTTAGTTTTTAATATATCATTATATAGTAATATTTAGCAATATCATTATAGTAATATTTGCATATTTATGAGGTATATATAGTTATTATTTTTAGTTCTACTAAGTAATTTACTAATTATTTTTTTATTTTACATAAATATCGAAGATAAATCATCTGAAGTGTTCGCGTTATTATGTCTCTACAACTATTAAATTTATATATATATATCATATAATAATTCGATAGTTTAAATAATAATAATTTATATAGAATATGTTAATAATTCTTAAGTATAAAATAATGACCAAAGGCAAAGTGATTTTAAAATGTTAGTTTATTTATCAACATTAGTAAATATTAAATAAGTCAAAAATTATATTTCGTTATTTTATTCATCAATTGTATATATATAAGTTTTATTTTAAAAATTAAACTAATATCTATTATAAAAATAAGATTACAAATTTTATAATCTATTCATTTACTTTTATTATTTTTTTATTTTTATGAGGCCTAATATAAAAGAATGTACGCGTTCTTCTATAAGTAGTATCGATATGTCTTAAGTTCTATATGTTTGTTAGGTTGCTTTTTGGTTTGCAAGCTATATTACCGAAGAACTTTAACAGAAATGAATGTATAGGCGTGAGTGTGGGGTCTTCTCTTATGTATTTTATACAGCTAATCTATCGAGGATAAAAGAATAATCTTTAAGTGACTATAGGAAACCCCTTACTTCGAGCAGAGAAGATTCACATTTAGAGCTCGGGTAATTTTTTTGAATGGGGTCACACAATGGGGATTAAATCAAGAAAAATATTGCTTCTACTTATTGCTGGTGTGACGAGTGAAACGGAGAAGGTGTGACTACTCAATAACATACATCTTCAATGGAGCGTTGGAAGTAGCAAACTGGACTAGTCTTTGTAGTTGTCGAGTATCAAAACTACTCTTCGGTTTGTTCACACGCAAGTGAGTCTGAGACTCTGTAATTGGGGCAGAGGCAGGGTCCGGATTGAGTGATGACGGCAACAGCGTGTGAGTGGACTGGATCATAGAGAGAGATGCTGAACAGAATCTCTCTGTGACGAGAGAATATTTAGCCGAGTGGAGGGACTTTCTTCCATCCTTTTTCTAGATATTTCACATCATCTACTGCGCAAATAGTATTTGGTCCTTATCCATCAATGATCTGCCTTATGTCTCAATACTACCTCTATGGGGGGCCAGGCCTGTGTCGTGTGAGATTACTTCACGAAAGATATTGGAAACACGGAGCAGGCTTTGATCAAGTTACATAGCTCTTAGTATAAACTTCTTTTTTGAGAGGGAAAGTGGATGGCTTATATATTAAAGTGCGGCTGCAGTGTCGTCCTATCTCTCCGATTTGAGACGCAGATTTCCGAGAGTCGTTTTTTCGTGGATTTGAACCTGCTTTGAGAAATAACGAAATCTCCTGTGACTCATTTAATACTTTAATTTTAATAACCCTTTTAAAATTATCTTCTTTTTATGGGGATAGGATACGATAAATCAAGAGTCCGTTTCCAATGACTTTTATTCTCTGGGATAATACTTTTACAGGTGGAGTGTGAATGTCCACAATATGGCATAATTTACTTAAATTTTCGATCATCACCGAGAATATCTTTTATTATAACGTATTAGCATAAAATCAACAAAAATCAATTAAAAGTAAAATACATTTCCACATCTAAGACAATGTTTGTTATCACTGCTTTTTTCATTTTCAATCTATGTTCACTTTTACTAATAATCAGGATACGGAATCAAAATAGAAAATATAACGAAATACACATATATTTTAGTAATTAAAATATAAAAAAAACATACTTTCTCATAATATAGCGTATCATAAATATACCACTCTGAGTGACCCATTTACTTATCTGGCAAGTTCTTAGTGAGAGAGAGTGAATCATAGAATATAATATGATGAAACGTTATTTAGTTTTACGTGGTTAAATCGTGGTCGCCGGAGCTATATATCACTATTCACCTCGTACATGAGTAGCCGACAACTTTTTGTCCTTATGTGGCGGATGTTAATGCTCAAAGTGTGAATGCAATTTAAACGTTGAAGTGTGAGTTCTCGAATATAGTTGTGTTCATATTTGATTTCATTTCTCACTCTTATTAATGCCGAGCTAGTTCTTTGATACTCACCGATTATCGGAGAATGTTCCTCACCTATGATACTTTGTGAACGAGTGTTTATTTGTTTATTACGTAGATTGTTTTTAACAACTATGTGTTTAACTTCAAGTGAGAGCGTGAGTAAAGTTATTTAAGAAATTAATATGCAAACATGTACAGACCATGTTTGTTCTCCCTACATAATTACTCGAGATATGTTAACATTACGCGACAAAAAGCAGTGTTTTTTACTGAATATGTCTATTTTGGTACTTTTTACATGTTGAGAAAAACGGAATCGTATAGGTGCGAGGGCATACAAAACTATTTAATCTTAATAAATATAGTATATTAAATATACAATAATATTTATATTCACGTTATAAATATGAAAGAAGTAAATATTCACCATATATATTATAATTAGTTTAGTTATTCGTGAGCTATCGTGGAGAAATAATATTGCTTAAGAAATTCATTTTATATTTAGTGTATGTTTTCTATAATAGATATATATTAATAGTACGCAATAACTAATATACATATAGAACTACACTCACGCAACAGATGATGAAACATTTACTCTCATGATAGAATGATATAAATAAATATTTATGTGGAAACGAAAATTCAATATATGAGTAAAAAGGAATAGCGCGTATAAAATTAAATAATCTATAGAGCTGCATAAAACATAGGTACGTAGCATACAATTGTCAGTCACTGCGGTAAAAATTGTGGCGATGTAAGAGAGAGAGTAAGTACTTACATATTACTACGATAAATATAGGTATATACCATAAATATCGGGATAGGGGGAGTATACACGCCTCGGATAATAAATAGTTATTTCAGTCAATTTCCTATTACTATATATAATCTACTACGTATATCAATCTATAACATTATAACTTAGGTGATGGATTATAACACGTAATATCTATTATCTATAGTGTAGTGTGAGCAAATTTATTATCTAGTATTAAATATCTATATCTAGTATCTATCTAGTTTTCACTGGTCAGTCGTGATTGTCACCAATTATATAACTAAAAAAAATTATAAAGTATATTATTATATTATCGTTATTTAATATAAAACACCCATAACTCCAGACTCCACCACTTATTACCGTTTAGCTCAAAATATATTAACTTTCTCATACATAGGCGATAAAAAATTGATAATTTGGCAGCGTAAAATAAAAGGGTGTGGAGACGTCTAGATTACTTTATCTAGATTGGTTCATTTAGATTGGTTCATCTAGACTAGTTCATCTATATTAGTTCACAACGAGGTCCATATTATTTTGCGAGATTTGTTTAGCCAATGCAGTGATTGTTCTAGCCAAAAATTAATTTCTAATAAAAAGTAATGAAAATTGAAATAAAAAGACATAATTAATGAAAATGAAATTCAAATTAACATAATTATATAAAAGAAGTATCCTTAATCCGCATATCTACAGAAAATCGAGTGAGTCGAGGCTAGTCGATGGTCGAAAAGGAGAAGCGAATCGACACATCAGGCAGGAGTAAGCAGAAACGGGGAGAATCCGTATATTATAGCCGAAGTAAATATACGCTCCATTACCGTTATTAACAGGGTTGGCGGAATTTAATTTGAGAAAACTTCTTTTTACCATAGAAGATCATAGGAGAAACGAAATAGAAAAATAACCATTCTGTCTCTTACCAAATAACAAGAAGATAAGGTTATACTCAATACACGGTCGTTAATGTGGCACTTTATATGAAACGTGCTAACAATGGGTGTTTAAAAAAGATATTATGACTAAAGCTAATTACAACGGAAAGAAGTATCATAGTATAATTCAATTTTAGCTCGATTTTCTTTCGTGTGCGAAAATGGCATATAGATAAAATCAATAGAAATAAAATAAAATATATCATTAGTCATGGTTCCTGGGATACGAACGTTTTTAGAAACCAATTGCGAAAGAGTATTAGAAAGATCAACGGGGTGGTCGCATTGGAATTGAATTTAATACTTGCTAGTTACAAAGATTATGTCAAATTTAAACTTCATCCTTTGCGAATAGAAACGAAATGTAGGAATACCTTTTTTCCTTCATTCTCGATTTCCGAAAATGTTGTAAGCATCTTGATGACTGTCCTTCAATCTCGTGTATACACGCGGGAAAATATGGGAGACATTAAACCAAAAATCCTCCTTTTAACTGAGTGGTCTTTCAATTTGAGAGTGATAATGACAGTCATCCGAAGCTTTTCTCCGAATTTGACCTACTTTAGAAATTCGCTCACAAAATAATCAGTAATATATATAAGATGTATCGCAACTGGACAAGACTGATAAAAGAAGATAATAGAAGAAGAAATAAATAAGCCTTTTTTAAAAAATCTGTAGGAAAGTTAAATTCAATTTTCGGGGAAAGTTTAAAACGATAACATTAATTTTCGCGTCTCTCCGATCGGAAATGGTTAAGTATGTTTTCAATGGGGCGTATACGTGCTTGCAACTTTTTAATCTTGACATGATTATTACTTCTGATCTTGAAAGGCGAATTAGAGTTTTAATGATTATTTCATATATATAAGTTATATTATAAATTACTAATCTATATTAACTATACCTTTAAGATTTTCTTGAAGTATTAGTTGGGTAAAAAAATTCATTTGAAAATCCAAATTAAATTACTTAGGAAATTTGCATAGGAGGTCACTGAAAATTTTTTCAAAATATTTGAAAATATATTAAATTGTAGAAATTAGAAGCTAGTTGTGAATTAAGACCTGAGAATACTTCTATCTTTATTCTATTAGATTGAAAGTTTTAGAACTTTAAAAGAAGACAAGCCCAAAATATAAATCCTAATAAAAGGTTTATTTTCTACATTGCCTATTTACAAAAGATTTTAACTTACAGAAAGAATTACTATGTAATTCTGAATATACATAATAATTTACTCCAGCTGACCAGTACTTTTATAGCAACTGGAACATCATATATGTTCACATTCACACGAGGATTTTTTTGCTGTTCATATTCTTTAAAAAGAGAGTATATTATACATAGGCTATTCTGAGACAAAACTTTGAGAATCTTTTACTACTGAAAACTAACGGTACTTTATTATTCTAATAACTAAATTAAAGCTAGGAAGTTGCTGACTTTTCGCAGCTTTTTCGGAAGTAAGTTTTAGAAGATGGAGAAAGCCTCGAGTAAATAAACGCTTGGATGGCAATACACTCTTCTATTGTATAACCGATTCCACAAATATTCAATTAGGGAATTTAGATTATATATTTTCATCCTATTTCTTCATATATATAGCTTATTAAGTTTCAATAAATAAAGAAAATGAATATCTGAATTCTTTTATAATTGTTTTCTTGTACCAATTTATTAAGGGAGTATTAATATTTTATTAATTATTATATATATTTATGATATATTATTCAGATTTTAAATTATATATAGTAATCATATATATAATTATATTGTGGCGTCTACTCTGTTATATTATACTTTATAATAATTATTATATACTGTAAGGTTTATTAATTCATATCTTTTACCATTACATTATATTATTCATTTTATAATACAACGATATATTATATATAATATTATTTTTAATGCGTATTGTCTAATTTAAATTATATTTATTATTTTTATATGCACTTAAGTATTCTATATAATACTATATGGTACTACTCCATATTATAATTCTTCGCAGTGAGTTTAATTTTCTATGAGGAAAATTAGGAATTAGTAATTAGTAATATTAGTTAATATTAAAGATTAATAGTATTAGCCAGTGTGTTAATAAGTAGTGAAAACTTTACATAAATAATTTATTGGAAAAAATTATCCTTAGTATATAATAATTATACTAAAAATGTTAGTGACGTAGACACAGTTAGTATCTAATACGAAACGAAACTAACACCTGCCATCTAGACCCATGTGGATCTCTTATATACACAGTGGGTGTATCAGCAAGATGAGACCCCTGTGGCGGCAGGGGCGTACACTAATAAATGTTTGATTTTTATGGCGTGTGGTGGTGGCGCCTGGCGGCTTGCGGCCCCCATAATGGCCAGAAGTGGGGCCGGACCTTCATACGTTTCTACTTGTCGCTTGAGTGAAAAACTGAAATTTCTGAATGCCGGAGTCCGTAAAATATTAATCTTTACGTGGTTGCAAACAATTCACGGCGGGCCTAAGTTGCAAGCCTTTGGAGGCGGTCTCCTTAGCGCCTTTGCGCGCTGGGCTCTATTGGTCGAGCTAGTGTATTTTTATTATTGCTTTTTTACGGGCCGGTGTTTAGGCTCGGATGGGGTTCTGGTTATATGGTGGTCTCTAATTTAGAGTTGGTGTTCACCACCAAGTACATTAATAAATTCCTTTATGTGCGATTTGGTCCTAATTAAGGAGCGGGATTAGAGCTTTAGTACGAAGGATTCAAAAAAAAGCAACCCGAAGTTAAGTTCGAATGATACATTTTTCTGGCTTGGCTCTATAAATTAAACAGACGCCAATGTCCTAATAACGTAATATCTACCAGCGGGTCTATTCACCATCTTTTCGGGCGCAAATCCTCCCCACGATGGGATAACTCCGTGATGGGATTAGGTTCCGGGGCATTCATCGCCACTCAATCAGGGTATTTATATTAATTTTGTCGGACTTTTTTTTCCTCAATGCCGGAGCTTTTGGCAAAAGGCAATTAGTTGATTAATTAATCACTTGTTTCACAGTTCCTAACAAGGTTCACATAAAAATTAATATGACAGTATTATCCGAAAAATTAAATGGTATAAATGCTTTATAGTAGTGCAATTAAATAGAAAATATCCCCATTAAGGTGACAAAATTTTTATTTGGTAAGGTTAGAGGTATCGGTCACTAACGCCCATTTTAATAGTTAATTAATATATTTACGATTTAACTAACAATAGGATAACATATCATTATATAAGTTTACTAATCAGAAAAATTGTAAAAATTCCTTATGAAATTACTGAAGTGGATATATATATAAACAAAAAATGGTGATAGATCTATACAAATAGTAATATAACTTCAAATATAAAGTCTCCTCCTCCAATCAAACAACACGGAAGGGGGAGAGAATTGGTGTGAGGAAAAATTATTGAAAGCAAGAATCGTAGATTATTAGTATTAAAATAATATTGATAAAATTATATCTTTACATTATTAAGTGTTCATTTAATATAATACTTAATATATATACTAATTACTCAATTGCAATAAGGTGTGTGAATTTAATCGAAGTAAGTTAGATGTATATAATAACCCCTTAGTTTCAGGTAGTTCTACTGCAAATCAAAAGCTAAAAACTAACTGTCGAAAACCCTCATTAACTTGGGGCTCCCTGGGATAATAGTTTTGATATTCGTTCCATAAACTTAGCTATTATCTCACTTACAGTGCGCCTAAGAGAGAGGAACTCAATAGGTAAACCACTAGGGAACTCCTGGGGGGAAAAACTGGACCACAAGGAACATGGAAGGAGGAGAGGACGTGTCAGAATATTAGTTTTAGCGGGTGTTTTTAAATTCACAAAAACTTAATATAATCGTGTTTTTCTTCCTTATAAAAGCACATGCTTTTATTATCGCACTAAGTCAAATTTGAAATAAATTTAACCAAAACCAAGAAATTGCTAAATATATTGGCAGGCGCAAAGGCGCATAGGCGGAAAAGGTGATAGGCAGCTACTGAGGAAATAGAAGTGTACTAAAATATACTAATATAGGCGGGCCACAGTATAGAAACGTTAGACGGCCAAACCGTAAGTTACTAAAAAAACTGCGTAAGATTCAATGTCTAGAAGAGGTCGTGTGACATAAAGCGCTGTCTATATAAAGAGAACAAGAAGAAACCAGAGAAGACAGCAAAACCTCAAAAAAAAAATTTTATGTATAACGCACGCCCAGCTCGGACGTGATATATTTGTCATAACATGTATATTAAGATATAAAAGAGATTCTAGAAGAGATACTATCTATGTAAATAGCGATAATAATAATAGCTTAATATAGCAATAGCACAATATATATTTAACTGAAGATAGAATGAGACTTAGTATCCCATTCAACTTGACCGGTCAGGCGAATAGTATATATTATTTAAGTTTATTTTTAAATTTTTTTATGTAATTAATTTTAAATTATGTAATTTATTTAGCATATACTAAATAAAAATAAATCTTATTATATATATAATTTATATATTTATATATAATATATATATTATATATTATATATATATGTATATATAATAAATATATATAATATATATATATTATATTATTATATATTTATTATATATATATTATATATATAAATATTATATGTATAATATGTAACTATATATAATATATATATATATATATTTATATATATATATTAATATATATATATATATAATTTATAATTATTATATAATATATTATATATATATATATAATATAACTATATATAATATATATATATATATATATATATATATATATATATATATATTATATATATATATATATATATATATATAAATATATGTATATATTATAAATATATATATAATATATATTATTATATATATATATATATATATTAATATAATATATATATATTATATATATATAATTATATATATTATTAGTATTATATATACATATATAATATATATATATATTATATATATATATATATAATATTACTATTATATATATAATATATATAATATATATATATATTATATATATGAGTATTTATATATTATATTATATATATATATTATATATATATTATATTATATAAATATATATATATATATTATATATATTAATTTATAATATATATTATATATATATTTATATATATATATATATTGATATTATATTTTTATATATATATATATTTAATATATATATATATTTTATGTATAATATAATATATATAATATATATATATAGTATATATAGTATTTATATTATTGTAGTGTAATATATATAGAATATATATATTTATTTGTAATATTATATATATATAGATAGGCCGCTCGGCCCTTAATAATTCCGGTTTCCGCTTAAGACAAAATAATAATCAGGAATATATCGGCTGTTGGTCGGTGTTACTATGGTAATTCTTGTAGGGGATTCCAATTATGGTCTTACATTAATTTTTTTTATAAAATAACGGTAAAATTGTATTTTATAAGCTCCGATTAAAGGAAATAACATTTTTAACCATAATAGATAGGTACCTATTATTTCAATAGTGGCAAATAATAATTAAAAATAGAGTTGCATGTTATTATTTGTTAGCAGCGTTGACACTGCCCCGCAGTGGTCCCGCACAGCGAAGTTGGCAGGTGATTGTAAAGCGCGCGCGAACGATTTACACGAAGCTCGATTTTATATATTGATATAATTTAAAGATATAATGTTATATGTACGATAAATAATAATAACAGTT
>JABUQX010085588.1:2500-17500 GCA_015478945.1 Trachelipus rathkii
AAATATATAAATAAACATATATATATATATATATATATATATATAATATATATATATATATATATATATATATATATATATATATATATATATATATATATATATATATATATATATTTATATATATATATAATATATATATAAATATATATATATATATATATATATTATATATATAATATATTGGTTATATATAGTATATATATGTTGTATATTTTAGTATAGAGTATAAGTATAAATATATATATATATGTATATAGTATATATATTTATATATATATATATATATATATATATATATATATATATATATATATATATATATATATATATATATATATACTATATATATATATATTTATATATATATATATATATATATATATATATATATATTATATATATATATCTTTTTATTATGATAAAGATAGATAAAAAGATATAAAAATTACAGACCAATTATATATATATATATATATATATAATTATATATATATATAGTATATATATATATATATATATAATATATATATATAAATTATATATATAGGTATATTATTTTATATATATATATAGTATATATATATATATATATCTATAATATATATATATATAATATATATAGATATATATGTGTTTTATTTATAGATTATAGATAGTATGTAGTTTATATTTTTTGATCGAATTCGGAAGAATTTTTTGTTTGTTCAAATGGTGTGTGCTCTTCGATTATTATCTTGTAAGAGATATCTGAACACATGAGGTGAAAGAAGCAGCGGAGTCAGAGTGTTTGTTTTAGCATGATATTTGAACACATAAGTAAACAATATTTGATAAAAGATGTAGTGAATAATGGGAGGATAAATGTATTGTTGGTGTTTTTTTTGTTTTACTGATTTCCACAAGTCAAAATTGTGATTGACAAAGGTTCCCATTTAATGCTCTCATAGACTGATACAGAAATTAATAGGCTATGGAATAGAGATTGGCAAAATCGTTTCGAATTGAGCTCGATTAGATCGATGATCACCAAAGAATCTAAATTCACCCGGAAATTTTAAACAAACAGATGTAAAAATCATATCAAAGTTAAAGAGGGTACGAGCCTTTGATATGAAAGCAGCCAACTTGAAACGTTTTCCTTGTACAAGAGTGTTTAAGGATTTCCAGCAGAGTTCTTTATCTTCATATCCAGAGAAGCTCGCTTTTTTAATTCATCTTAATGCATGAACAGCTATTTCTTTTATAGTTTAGAAGTCGGTTCCCAACAAAAAGTATTTAAAAGAAAACGCTTCTAATCTAGGAACTAAATATTGGTTTCTCTCTATTCCATTTACTCTTTCTCTGATATGTAGATGATTGGACTAAATTAGTTCCTTTTTTGAAATGTTCTATAAATGATTCAGAGATGTCTGGTTTCATCTTACAGATGACTGAAAGTTTTATTCTTTTGTGGAAAATTCTTGACTCGATAAAATTTTGTCAATTGAACCATTACATCTCTGAAATTTTTTGAATATGCAAAATCTTGGATTTACTTGGGCTTCGGAAACGATAATTATTTTTGCCCACTCAGGTGCTGTACTACTTTCTTTCATATAAAAAAATTTGTTTGCTCAGATTTCGATTTCTTCTCAGCACAAAATATTTTTTTGTTCCGGCTCCGGGTCTAGCTTCGTCTCTCAAAATCCTGCATTTTTACCCATATTGTTTATACAAAAATATAATTTTCTTACATAAAAAATTGAAAGAAGTAATTTAAGCTAATGAAATTTTCATTGACAAATAGACTAAAACAAAGCCAAATTTTACATAAGCACAAACACTCAAATTGACTACGCCACTGCGCACACTAGCGTTTCTAATGGAAATTACGAGTAACATGGTTGTGAGATATAAAAGATGATGCTTTCAAATAATAAGCAAGGAATTTAAATAAAAAATTTTAATCTATAATAACAAATAAAATTAAAAAAGATTATATATAAATATATATATATATATATATTATATATGACTGCCTCTCTTTCTGTCTGTATTTGTTGATATGTATTATTTGTTTGTTTGTATCTGAGTATGTATGCTTTTGTCTGTGTGAGTCTGTATGTTTGAGTCTGGTTTTGTATTCATATTTATATATATATAATATATAGTATATATATAAATATATATATATATATAATATATATATATATAGTATATATATATATAGATATATAGTATATATATATATATAATATTGAAAGGAAGACTGGAAATGATGAATATGATACACCTTTCGTTTTAATTGATTTCTGTTGAAAATTCAAAACAAGTTATTTAAACAAACTGTAACCAACTCGTCAATAAATGAGGAAAAACAAAGCAAGGCAGATTTTCTATATATATTATTCACAATTAATTATTTCCAATACATAAATTCACTTTATGTTGTTATAGCTTTTATTAAAATCCTTAATCATGCGTGATCAATTTTATGTTAGGTTAAGAAACCTAGCTAATTGGCATTGCTAAGTATTTGTATTATTTTGTGTGGTTAACATAAAATATGATAGATTAAAAAACACATGTCTTAAATTTTTTTTCTTTTGGGTTTTTTTGCCCGTTCTTCTTGCGCAATAATCTCTTTGTCTCGGTGGTCATTCCAATTATTTCCAAAGAAATTAAAGTTTGTCGACTGTGGTTCTATGATACCTTAAAGGTTAGTTAATAATTTCGGTCAAAAAGATGTGTTATAGATTGGCACTTAGATTCAAAGCACAGGTAACTGTTATTGTTATAATTGGTTGTGGCGCACCTATAAGTAAATATTTTAAGTAAATCGTTGACTGGAATTCTCTCACATGGAACACGAGGGTTGTAGACTTGATGCAAATCGAGTAAATATATAATACCTGACGTTGCATTGATCAGGTGTTGAAACATTGAATGAGTGTTCAGTGTCTTGTCTTTAAATTAGTGGTACCGAATTAGCGTAAATTGTATTTGTCATGAAGTTGTCATAGTATGATGGATAGTGGCAGAACACTGTGTCATGAGATCCCTGGTTGTGGTTGCAATCGAGCAAGTTGTACAATTGATACTCATGATACGAAAATACGTGAGAGCTTACTTACAGTATTAGCTTTTCAACAAATCCTGTTAACACCTTTTAGTTTTTAACTCGGCGCTCGATAATTGTGTGATACTTATTGATCAATCACAAACAAGTTAAGCTTTCGTTCCCCAACTTCAATTTATAGTGATCTGTAATAGGGAGTATTGGTTTGTTTATGGACTTGTCTTGTTTTTTTCAATTTTTTTCAACGCTTGAGTTAGCTTGACAACTGACGCCTTAAATTTGTCACTTTTTCCTTTGTAAAATCAATCCTGTTGGTTAGTACTGTTTGAGATATTTTATGCAGGTCAGCTCAGGCTCCAAGCCCAATCTTCAAGTTTAGTTCCAGGGTTAATCCGTCCCAGGTTTAATCCCTATAAAATAATAAGTAAATTTATTAACAATAATTTCCATCAATTTTTTTACCCGTAAGAACAACATCATGAATCTCCTTTTACCTTCACCATAAACTTTAACGGGGCCTTTCCTTTTCCTTTTCTTCTTTCCTGCGTCGTCTGAACATCCGCGAGGCAGTCCAACTCCCTTGAGTGTGTTAACAATCTGATCTTTTTATATCGTACCCTTCCAAATTTCTCAACTCAGAATAACATTTAGGTAATTCTTCATTTTCCCAACAAATATTATAATATATATATATTATATATATATATATATATATATATATATATTATATATTATATATATATATATAAGTATATACATATACAGGGGTACCGATTTGGATTTTACCCTCATCTTGATTTATTATATATGTGAATTATATCAGTCTTTACCCATACAGAGTAAGCACAGGTAGAATTTATAATATATATATAAGTATTATTTTATATTGTTGAGTTATATATATATATATATATATATTATATATATATATATATTACATATACTATATATATATATATTTATATATATATATATATATATTAGTATATATATATATATAGATATATATATATATATATATATATATATATATAATATAATATATATATACATTTTTAGGTATTATATAGGGTTCTTATCTTTTGGGCTCCTTTTTATTATTTTCTCCTTTTTAAGGTAATATTTATAAAAATAGTCTATTTTTATGTTTTAAATACGAAACCGCCCTTTGTTGGTTTTGTGTTTGTTTCAATAATGATAGTATACTATGTGTGGTGCTTGGTCGTGCAATTCTCTTATTGGTTTGCACGAGGTTTGTTTATTTGCTTGCTTATTGTTATTTATCCAAGATTGTCTTGCTTTTAATTAGTTTTAATTATTTATACTATTAGAAATTATTGTATACGTGAAAGATTGCGAAGTTAGTTTTTAAAAAATCTTGTTAAGTATACGATCGCTTCTGTGTAAGGGGTTTGAAGTGCGAGTGTGTTTGTGCCGAGCGTGCGGTGTGTATGGTGGGATTGAGTAAACACGTGTATTAGTTTTACTATTCGTAATTACTGTGGTGGGTGTTTAGTTTGTAGGTGTTTGTTGCTGTTTGTCGTGTGGGTGTGTGTGTGTTGTGTTGGTGTTGTGTGTTTGGTGTGTGTGGTGTGTGGTTTGTAATCTTGTGTTTGTAGACAGGTCGAGTTAGGATATTGGTTGGAGGTGTTGTTTGTTTCGCGATGGGTCGGGTGTGTTTGTCTCATTGAATCGTGTGGCTCTAATGTGTGCTGTTGGGCTACTGCTGGCTTTAGTGATCCATTGTGAAGGTGTCGTGTGGAATGATTGCGTATTTTGTTCGCGAAGCGTCTATTTATTGCCGGTGATCTCCTATTTTTATTCTTTGTTCTGAGTTACCAGCTTGCCAGGTTCTTTTTCAAATAGTATATTCTTAGATGTGATTCGGTGTTGGTCATATCGTTTATAACGTTTGTCTATGGTTGTGATTTTTCGCTCGACTTGAATGGTTGTGGAGTCTGATGCTTATTTGATTAAAGTGGCGAGTTAGAACACCCTGTACTACGTTCCTCGTGGAGATATCTTTGTGGTATGTCTCTTGTTGCGGAACTGGTCTGTAGTGTTCTAGGGTGTGTGTCTGTAAGGCTTAGGTATAAGAATTCTTTCTCCCAACTGTACTATCATTATCTTTTGGGTGTTTTCGTGCGATCTTTGGTGGTGTCTTTCCCCTAATGGAACGAAGATTTTCACGTTCTTTTTTGAGCTATTTCGTTAGGATGTGTGACTTGTATTTGGTGTGGGTCTTAGTGGAGGAATCGGGTTGGTTACTTCCTTTCTCATCCAAAGTTGCCGGAGGTTGTTCTCTAATTTATGGGGTTTCAACGTACACACACCTGAGTGGTTGGGTTAATCTCACAACTGATGCAGGTGGGAGGAGGCCAAACATTCAGTATTCTCAAACGATCATGGATAACAGTTTAATTAGAAAACCTCACATATCCCAGACGAACCTAACCAATTCTGAAAACGCTGACTTATGTTTCACCACTACTGCTCTCCTCGTTATCGATTGATTGTCCTTGCGCCATTGTTAATGTATGAAGGCGTAAACAATAGTAGCTTCCAAAAAGGCTCTTTTAATTTGTTAATACTCTTCCAGCTAGCCCACCAATTCCCTAAACGTAATTTCTGCACTTAATCGGGTTAATTTGGGAACATTGCGTCGTTATTTTGACCAACTACTCTTGGAATGAATCCTGCTTTGACTCGGAGGAAGCTTCGTCACCGCTAAAAAGGTGGGGGCCGTAATCGCCGATGGGATGAGCAGGTTCATTCATCTTCAACTAAATCTTTTTATCCTCAAAATCTTGGTATCGTTGAGGCTTGTTCTTGTAACATTCAGTAGAGAAACATTGCGTATCGGACATGGAAAAACTCTCGTTCTTTCTCCTATCCCTCTTACTAATTTTCATTCTGTTCGGAATCGTTGCAGGGCTTACTATTCGTCAGGCTAAGAGCGCTTTATTAAAAGAAAGTGCGCCAACCTGTTCTATGGTTCTCCTACTTAGGATAAATACTTTCTGGCCTCTTGCCATAGATGACATTCGTCCAACAACTTTTTTTGGCAAATCTTCCCTTTCTTCCCGTCTCCTTATTTGCTCTGAGCGGTTCTTGTTGCAAAACTCCTCCCTTCTGAAAAGGCCCAGATCTCTTCGGCTCTCTTTGCTTTTTTCATCTAATTCTAACCCTGGACGATTCTGCCATTCCTTCTTCTACTCTTCTCCCTCTCAGGTTTTCCCATGCCCTTAACCTTGTGATCAACACAATGATCGTGGTGCATGAGATCCCTGAGATCTATGAACGCCAGGAAGGCTAATGGCCCCCGGATGCCATTCCTCCCCGTGTTTTGAAAGAGTGTGCTTCTTGAGCTGGCGCCTTCCTTGTTCAACTTCTACTCTCTATTTCTTAACACTAATACTTTTCCTCTCAGTGCTGGAAGCGAGCTTTTGTTCAACCGATCCCGAAAAAGGTAGCCGTTCCTGATCCTTCAAACTATCGCCCTATAGCCTCACTTGTATCTCTATCTAAAAGTCTTTGAACTCTTCTTAAACTCTTTCATTTCTGGATCGTCTGGAGTCTCATTCGCTTCTTTCAGATCATCAGTATGGCTTCGACGTTCGAAGTCAACTGGTGACATACTTTCCTAATCTAACTGATTTTATGGTCTTCTGCCCCTTAGGGACTATGGGGAAGTCCTTGCGTGGTATGCGCCTTGACATATCCAATTAGCTTTTGACGCGGGTAATGGAACGCGTCGGTCTGACGTTTCCTCGAGGACCTCTTCCTGGGTGTCCTCCTTCTTTGTTTGCTTACTATGTCTAGTTTTCTCTCTATCGCTCCATATCAGACTCGTTGAGTGGAGCATCCTCTTGCCTCATTTCCCATGTTAATTGTGGTGTTCCTCAGGTTTTTTTTTTTTATCTCAACTTTATTCCTACTTTTTCATCAACAATCTTCTCAGCTGTACTTCCAATTTTGTTCACTCCTACCGCCGATTGGACTCACCTCTCCCATTCTTCGTACTGTTTTATTTCAAGATCTTGCTTCCTCTTTTGCATCTAGAGCTGCCTCTCGTCTTCAGCTTTCTGATTCTATTCTTGCCGATCTGGATGGGATTTTCCGGTGGGGTCATCGCAACCTTGTGAAGTTCAACTCTTTAAAAACTCAACTTCTTTATATCTCCGCTCGTCAAAAAAACACCTCCCAACTTTCCTATTTCTTCGACGGCTCTAACGTCTCAACCTGTGAATAACATAAACATTCTTGGTCTCAACATAAACAACAAATTGTCTTGGAAACCTCATATTACAATGGTTGCTAAGGTGGCCTCAAAGAAGCTGGGAGTACTGTTCAGGTTGCGCTGAACAGTTACTCCAATTATATAAGGGCCTTATTTCGCCTTGTAAATGGAGTTACTATTCTCAACATCTGGGGGGGCCTCGCGGATCCCCCTTCTATTGGATAGGGTTAGGAACCGACCGGGGCCCCGGCCCCGGCCCCGGCCCCGGCTAACCCCGGCCATTTTTAGCGACCCCGGCCCCGGCCCCGGCCCCGGCCAAAAACCAGGAAAAACCGGGGTTTTCTGCCGGGGTTAACTGTACATTTACACTAAATAATAGAGGGTTGAATCAAACAAAATAAAATAAAATATATTTTAATTCCATTACTCCTTTGTTATAAAATTGGGATGCAATATATAAACATAGCCTAAATTATAATCAATGCTTTTTTGGTATTTAAAACTATGATTTCAATATTTAAAATTGAGGCCAAATTAATAATTTTTCCGAGTTTTTTTAACATAAAAATATTCGAATTTGATATATCTCAAACGAATTCGGAAAAGGAAATTAAATATAATTGGTTAATATATTAGTGTTAATGTAATTTTATTTATTTAAAGTAAATATCTTCAAGAAAATCAATTATTTTCTAACCGAAATCTCTTTTCAAAATTATTTAATTTAATTGAATTAATATATATATATATATATATATATATATAATATATATATATATATATATATATATATATTATATATATATATATATATATATATATATATATATATATATATATATATACTTTAGAGAGGAAGCCCTTGAATTCTTTTTTAGTGTTATGCTTTACTGTCACTTCATTTTTTTACTAAATGTACACAAATTAAAAACATTGTTAAAGACACTTTTTTTTAATGAAATAAATTTTTAAAAAGGAAAGCTAATTTTCGTCCCGACACGCGAGACCTCTTCAGGCTAAGGGACTGGATTTCTTTCTTGATCTTCATCAGTTCAAGTGTGTTTCAGTTGGTCTGCTATTTTCTTCATGGTGTGTGTTGTTGAAATATTTTGATGTTTTCAGATATTCATTTTGTATAAAATCTATCTTAACTTCACCGGGATGCTTATTGTAGTTGTTACTATTATAAATGCAAAAGGATTCCATGATTTTGCGATGGTTCGTGTGATTGATATTTCTGATCATCTTTATATTGTTGATATTGATAGAGTTTGATAGAGTGGCCTGTGTTAGCCTATGACTTGTTAAAGCTGAATTTATGCTGTCCTTGTGCAGGTCATCTGTATGTTGATTTTTTTCTTTTTGCAAATCTATGGTTTCACCTTTATATGTTTTATTGCAAGTATTGCAGGGGATGTGATATAAACAGCTTTGGGGGAGATTTTCTTTTCGTTTTGGGGGTTTGAGAATGTTTTTTAAGGTGATGTTATTTGATGGAAATGAGGGTAATATTTTTTGGTAATATTTGTTTTAACGAATATAATGGTAATTGAGGAATTGGTAAAAAGGAGGTGTTGCTTTTTCGGGGGAAAGGTTCTATAGTACCTCTTTTTTGCTTTGGTAAATGCTTTTGTGATGAAAAACTCAGGATAGTAAAGGTGGTTTGAAAGTTTTTGTGGATGTATTTAGTTTCTTGTGCTAGAAGAGGGGGAGAGCAAATACGAAAGGCACGGAATAGAGATGACAGAAAAGCTAATTTTGTGTTTGGGGAATGATTAGATAGCCAATGTATTTAGTTTGGTGCGAATGTTGGTTTTCTATATATAGGTAAAATTGCAAGTGATTGTTATTTCAATGTGAATTAAGGTATCTGAGAAGGGGAATAGAGTTGTCTGGAAGGCTATTTACATATCGTATACTGAATTGGTGTAAACTGAAGGATGAAATAGAGTTTATATATTTAGAACATTGGCATTAGGTTGGTGCTTGTTGAGGGAGGGAGACAAAAAGTCATCTACAATATCTAATCCATAACTATTGTTTAATAAAGGGTGGGGTAAAATATGATAAAATTCTGTTAGTTCCATATATATGTTACTGAGTATGGGAGACAGTGGGGATCCCATACTCAGGCCGAAAGTTTGTTTGTAATATTTGCCATTAAAATGAAAGAAGTTATGTTGTAATGAGATATTAATGAGCTGTTTTAATATATGAAATGGTAAGGCCAATCTCTCATTACAACATAACTTCTTTCATTTTAATGGCAAATATTACAAACAAACTTTATGCCTGAGTATGGGATCCCCACTGTCTTCCATACTCAGTAACATATATATGGAACTAACAGAATTTTATCATATTTTACCCCACCCTTTATTAAACAATAGGTTATGGATTAGATATGTAGATGACATTTTTGTCTCCCTCCCTCACAACACCAACCCTAATGATGTCCTAAACTATATTAACTCTATTCATCCTTCAGTTCAGTATGCGATAGAAATGCCTTCCAACAACTCTATCCCCTTCCTCGATACCTTAATCACATGGAATAACAATTACTTGCAATTTACTATATATAGAAAAGCAACATTCGCACCAAACTATATACATTGGCTATCTAATCATTCCCCAAACACAAAATTAGCTGTTCTGTCATCTCTATTTCTCCGTGCCTTTCGTATATGCTCTCCCCCTCTTCTAGCACAAGAAACTAAATACATCCACAATACTTTCAAATCACTTTACTCTCCTGAGTTTTTCATCACAAAAGCATTTAACAAAGCAAAAAAGAGGTACTATAGCACCTTTCCCCAAAAAATAGCAACACCTCCTATTTACCAATTCCTCAATTACCATTATATTCGTTAAAACAAATATTACCAAAAAATATTACCCTCATTTCATCAAATAACATCACCTTAAAAAACATTCTCAAACCCCAAACGAAAAAGAAAATCTCCCCAAAGCTGTATATATCACATCCCCTGCAATACTTGCAATAAAACATATATAGGTGAAACCATAGATTTGCAAAGAAGAAAAAATCAACATACAGATGACTTGCACAAGGACAGCATAAATTCAGCTTTAACAAGTCAAAGGCGTAACACAGGCCACTCTATCAATATCAACAATATAAAGATGATCAGAAATATCAATCACACGAACCATCGCAAAATCATGGAATCCTTTTGCATTTATAATAGTAACAACTACAATAAGCATCCCGGTGAAGTTAAGATAGATTTTATACAAAATGAATATCTGAAAACATCAAAAATATTTCAACAACACCATGAAGAAAATAGCAGACCAACTGAAACACACTTTAACTGATGAAGATCAAGAAAGAAATCCAGTCCCTTAGCCTGAAGAGGTCTCGCGTGTCGGGACGAAAATTAGCTTTCCTTTTTAAAATTTATTTCATTAAAAAAAAATGTCTTTAACAATGTTTTTAATTTGTGTACATTTAGTAATAAAATGAAGTGACAGTAAAGCATAATACTAAAAAAGAATCCAAGGGCTTCCTCTCTAAGGTAAATATATCACTACGACAAAGTAGTTTCTTAAATATATATATATATATATATATATATATATAAATATATATAATATATATATATATTATATATATATATATATATATATATATATATATTATAATAATATATATATATATATATATATTATAATAATATATATATATATATATATATATATTAAATATATATATATATATAGTTATATATAATATATATATTTATATATATTATATATATATATAATATATTATATATATTTTATATATATATATATAATATTTAATACAACTTATTCTTCTAAGAAAATGCAGATTATTTTTATTTCTTTGCGATAGGAGGTATTTATTTAATTGAAATTAGTATTAATGTATTCCTTTTGGTTATAATTTAAATATTAAATTAATTTAGAATTTATATTTTAATTTTTCAATCCGTAAGTTTTATTACTTTCAGTGTTTTTGACTTACATTTCTAATTTAGCTAACCCCGGCCCCGGCCCGGCCCCGGCCCCGGCTAAATTAGAGCAGCCCCGGCCCCGGCCCGGCCCGGCAAAATCCAGCCCGTCGGTACCTAGAGAGGGTGGAGTCTAAAGCTAAAGAGATTTAGTTAAACTGTCCCTCTTTCACACTTCCCTTGACACTCTATCTCTGCGACGTGACTGACTTTGGCGCACTATCTCTTTTCTATAGGTACTACGGTGGCAAAGTGCTCGGGGGAGGGTGACCTCTTGCATCCACCACACCCTTGCGGTCGCCCTCGTAATCACAGGGGGTGCCTTGCTCTTCCTGATGTTGCGTGAGTATTGAAAACCCCCAGACTTGTTCGTCGTGGTGCCTCCTTCTTTTTTTTCAAGCTACTTCTGTTCTGTGGAACTCCTTGCCTCGCTTCTGTTTTTTCCAAACTGTATTTATATTCTTCCCCTTCTTTTGTTTTTAAGAGGGCCACGTCTGCGGCTCACCTGAGAGATTTGGTTTTAAGCTGGGATTGGGTGGTTTTTCTATGTTTTTTTATCTTTTCTGCCTCCTCCGTTCTTGAAAAGGTGTGCCCTGCCCGTGAGTGGTGGTTGACTGCAAAAATAAAATAAAATAAAAATAAAATAAAATATATATATATATATAATATATATAATATTATATATCTTGAAATATAATATATATATATATATATATATATATATATATATATATATATATATATATATATATATATATATATATATAGTAGCACCTCGAAATAATGGCTACTAGTTTAACGGTGTTTTGCAATAACGGTGCTCTTAACTATTCAGTGTTGTGAGGAAGGAAACACATGCACGCACGAACTAACAAACTCTATCACCAAACTGCATTGCAGATTATTGCAATACATACGGTCAGGCTGTTTAAAGTCTCCGTGCGTTCTGCATCTATCTCGCAATTTTCCAAATTTTTTCGAATGCGCTTAGTCTAGCGGAAAATACGATAGGCCTGCGGAAAATAAAATGGCGGCCATTGAAAAAATAGATCCAAAGTTTAAAAGATCGTTAAGTTAATGAAGTCATAACAAATGCCATTGCAAGTTATAAGCAACTTCTACTCGAGAAGAAGAGGCACTCTATGAAACATTCTTTGTTGTCATTCTTTAATTGAGCACCATCGCAAACTTTCACTGAAACGTCTGGCCTGCCATCAACTTCAGATTCTGCACCAACTACATCACTATCACCATCTGCAAAGCGAAGGCAGTTGTTTGTAGATTCAGATGATGATGATTAAGATTCGCTAACATCCATTGTAAAGTCGGAAGAAGAAGTGGTATCCGCAAAATAAAAATATTTGTATTTAAAATTTTGTATTTGTATTTCTTTTTCAGCTGTAAATTATGTACTGTACGTACTAAGTATATCTTTAAAGGTAAAAACATTATGTAAATTTTTCTTTCTATCATTGTTCTATAGTTAGTGCTATTGCACACTTAATATATCTTGGTACATAGTACGTAGTTTTGCTTGCACTCACTCACGAGGCACAAAAAAATCCTAAAATCAGTTACCGGCGTTTTTCACTTAACGGCGAAGGTTTTGTCTCAATTACGTCGTTATTGCAAGTTGCTATTATATATATATATATATATATATATATATATATATATATATATATATATATATATATTATTATAAATATATATATATATATATATATATATATATATACAAATATATAAAAATATATGTATATATATATATATATATATCATATTATTATTACATATTATTATTATTATTATTATGAAGAAGAGATATTATTATTGATATTATTATTATTATTATTATTATTATTATTATTATTATTATTATTATTATATTATTATTATTATTATTATTACATATATTATTATTACACAAATTACATAAAGATTATTTCCATATTATTACGTCAAACATAAACATATACATACATATTACATATTATATTATATTATATTATTATTATTATTATTATTATTATATACATATTACATACATATATATATATTATATATTATTACATTATTATATATATATTAATTTCATTATTATTATATATTGTATTATTATTATACATATTATATTATATGATATATATATTATATATATACATTATACATATACATTATTATTATTATTATTACATACATATACATACATACATACATACATTACATACATACATATTATTTCCATATTATTATTACATATTATTATATATATATATATACATATTATTAATATTATTATTATTACATATTATTATTATTATTATTATTATACATATATATTATTATTATATTTATAAATATTATTATACGTATTATTATTATTACATATATTATTATTATATTATTATTATTACATATTATTATTATTATTATTATTATATTATTATTATATTACATTATTATTACATATATATTATTATTATTACTTATTATTATTTATATTATTACATATTATTATTATTATTAGTACATATTACATACATATATTATTATTATATTATTATTATTATATATTATTATATAGATGATAAATGCATTCTTATGTATACATACATACATAGTATTACATTATCGTCATCAGCATTATATATGCCTATATATTATTACATATTTCCATTCCATATACATATTATATTATTATTATACATATTATTATTATTATTATTATTATATATTATTATTATTATGTATATTATATTATATAATATTACATATTATTATTACTAAATTATATATGAACATATATTATTATTATTCATATATATATGTATATATTATTATTATTATATATACATATTATTATATATATATATTATTCATATATATATTACATATATGTTATATAGATATATACACACATATAAATATATTATTATTATTATTACATATTATTATTACATATATTACATATATATATACAAAACACATATATAAAAATGTATGTATATATATATATATATTACATTATTATTATATTATTATTATTATTATTATTATTATTACATATTATTATTACATACATATTACATATATACATATTATTGTTATTATTATTATGGTTATTATTATTATATATATTATTATATTAAATATTTATTATATATTATTATTACATATTATTATTGATTATTATTAATATTATTACATTGTTATTGTTGGTATTATTATTATTATTATATTATTATGATATTATATTATTATTATTATTATTATTACATATTATTATTATTATTATACATGTAAATTATTATTATTATTATTATTGGTTGGTTATATATTGGCTGAGCTGCGCTGATATTATGCTATATATTAATACATATTACATATATATTATTATTATTACATATATTATTATTATTAAATATATTACATATTACATACATACATACATATTATTACATTATATTATTATTATATATATATATATATATATATATAGAGTATACATATATATATATATATATATAAATATATATATATATATATATATATATATATATATATATTTATATATATACTTTATATATATATATATATATATATATATATATATGTTGTTGCTATATATATATATATATATGTTATATACTTTGAAGATTAATCCCCTAGCACTGTTGCTATGAGACTTTATTAAA
>JABUQX010085589.1:0-12106 GCA_015478945.1 Trachelipus rathkii
CATTTTGCCTTTTACTTTCGTTCAATCAATTTGGGTGTTGTACCGTTTTCACGCATTTATCACGTGAAACGCTTTCGCGTTTTCGTGCGCCGCTTCACCAGCTTTTTAAAGAGTATTAAACTCAGTTTTGCAACTGCTAATTTATCTTCTGTTGAGCGACGAAATTTAGCATAAACAGGAGGCGTCAAGCACTTTGTCTTTCTATCCCGGGAAAATTACATATTTATACTCAAGAATTTTCTAAAGGATTAATAGGAGGCAGACAGAGATGGAAATCCTCCAAAGTTGAGAGGTTACTACTGGATGAGAAGGAAATATAGTAAAAATGGGAGATGGCTTTCCAGAACCATTTAAAATTTCGAATAGGAGTGTAGGTTCGTAGTCGAATCAAAATGGATTTTTGACCACAATCAAAGGTAATTTAAAATGATGGAAGAAGAAGGCATACCGAGAAGGGGTTGCTATGTCTGCAACTTGAAAGGTCCATTACAAATTCGCGAAGGGATGGTAACGTAAAAAATGCTGTAAGTTCACAATGACACTTAATAGGAGTATTATTTGCTGCAGTACATGAAACTGCGGTAGGAGAAAGAGAAAAATTACGTGCCATCGATATGGGAAGGGCTGTAGTCTCTAGTTTTTCCAAAAATAGAAACAGCAGTTTTAAAATTCGAGCCCAAGATGGCGCTTATTGGATCTCGCTCTATTCGTTTTTGAAGTAGGATCAGGTGATGAGGCACGAGAAGATGCAGGTGAAGAGGGTCTAGAAGAGGGATATATTTGTAAAGCCTTGTTTGTTTTGGCCTTTGACACCAAGGCTTGCTTTCACAATTCCTAGCTTACGTGTAAAATATATAAAGTGTGATCTCGACAAACTTTAGGTTTCAATTCGCCATAAAACGTTTTTAAAGAGGCCAAAAGAAATATAGAAAGATATTGAAGCTTGGATCGTCTTCTTCTTGGATGAACACCCTACAGAACTGGCTCACTTTGCAGTTTGAGACACGAAGGATTGACAAATGGTAAAAAAGATCGTTGGCTAATGCGCCTAGTTGTTCCAATGAGAGAGAAGTTTGGGCGGCAATAACAGGACAAAATAGAGAGAAAGGGAAGGCGTCAAGAGAAAACGAGAGGCGCACGATATCTTCACAGACATTTAATTTAGATGCTAAATTTAAAATTGCAAAGATACGCAGACCGTCTACCAGTAAAGGTTGTTTGGACAGTAGTAGCTCCTGAAACATTTCTGTTTTGCTCTGTTCGAATAGGGAAATGATAGATTCACTTAAGGAAGAACATAATTTTTACTCTCAGCTCAGAGGAAAATCGAGAAACACCTTCTGCAGGAAGGTTAGAAAGAGTGTGATAAAAACGAGTTTGTTCAGTAATTCTAGAAAGGAAAAATTGGGCCTCCAAAATGTGAAACCAGGAAGAAACGGCAGCCTCTGAAAATACAGGAACTTTAATCCTTACCTGAGTCAAAGCAGCAGTGTCCTATTCCTCGTTGTCCGACATTGATATTCAGTTACTGTTGAAAGATTTGGAGGGTTGATTGAAGATGCTGGGTGTTCTTTTTGTTCTTCTATTGAACAACTCTGGGATCACCAATTATATAGGGAAGGACTTGGAGAGTGATGTAGGTGGTCTCTTCTTAAGTCCCCCTATATAAGTAAATGATGAGTTTAAAAGTTTTGTGGTTCTCAACTACGACAGCAACGATAGAGGCCACTGCGATTTATTTATTTTTAATATTATGAAACACTGGGTTTCACACTTATCTTTTATGAAATAGGAACAAAGTTCTGAGGTACTTATCTCTTTAGTAAAGCGCAAACAAAGTTTGCAATACGTTATCTCTTTAAAAATGGAAACAAGAGTTTCCTATCAATTATCTTTTTAAAATAAGTAACTCAAGGTTACTTTTTAGTTTAAAATAAATCAAGAAGCCAAGAAGACGATTTATACAATGAAAGTAAAGTTTTAGCAAAGAGAAGTCCCTTCGGTTGAAATAACTCTTTCTTCGTAGGCGGAATTAGCCTGGTCACAGGACTTTCGGCGATTTTACCATACCCTTTTTTTGTGCGAGAATTTGTGATCGAAATTTAGAAGTCACCAGCTCTCTTTCCTTCAAAATTTACCTCTCTTGCCAGAAGCTGCGTTTTTGAAGATTTGGAGGGGTTCTGGAGAGCATGGCTGAGTGAGATTAATTTTTTTGATTTTCTTCTGATTCTTAATAATTGCTCAGTATCTGCAGCAGGACAGGTTTTATATATTATTCCACTTTGGCTTACATGCTAAGAAAAATTTTGCTCACTTTGGGGTTTGCATGGTTTTTGCGGGCATAGAGTGGGATTTTACAGGGACATATTAGTTGCCTATACTTATATATATATCTATATGTATATATGTATATATATAACCCATGTATGCCAACCAACGCCCAGCCTCTTCTTTCAACCTGCTGCTGTAATAATATATATGTATATATGTAATATATTTTTTTATAATAATATATATATATATGGAAATAAAATGGAAATAAATAACCCAACCTATATATATATATATATACATATATATGTATAATAATAATATATATATATTATGCATAATATCAGTATAACCATAATAACTTTATATATACCTCCATAATATATCAACTCATTATCTCTTTCTGCTATACGCTGCATATATGTATCTATATATATTTCAATCAGCATACCTTTGTATATGCAATATGCGCCATGCAGCACCTTGCTAGCCTTCAGCGCAGCTGCTGCCCAGCCACCGCCTTCCCTTCGCTGCTGCAGCCAGCCAGCAGCCAGCCAGCAGCTAATAGCCAGTATATCTTGCTCTTTTTATATTTATTATAAGTGAAACTTTAAGATTTATAAGTCGCTACAATTTCGATATATCATGATTTATAGCATATATATATATATATATATATATATATATATATATAACAACTCCAAGGAATATACAACATATATACTATATATATTATATATATATAACCAACTTATATATATATATATATATATAATATATATATATATATATTTAAAATTTTTGTGTACCTAACAAACTTTGCCATAACTTAGACTTAAAGCCGTACAGTACGACCTATCTAGACTGATCGTCGTTGCCGTAGAGCCTAGACCTAACCTAGATGGTTTTTGGTACAGGCTAAACCTAGACCCAGTGTACCTAACCAAACTTTATCATAACCTGAACTTAAAAGCCGTGTAAGGTATGTTAGGGTGCTATCTAGACGGATCGTCGTTGGCGTAGAGCCTAGACCTAACCTAGAATGATTGGAGGGTCGTAAGCTAAAACCTAACCTAGATAGTTTTGTCTTTAATGCTAATATTTTTAACTTAATGAATTTTAATTTAATTGAATTTTATTTAGATAAATTTATTTTCTAGAGGAACGCAAGATTTAAACTATAAATCCCATATCTTTTAAACTCTTTCTGATCATTGTAGAAGGTTATAGAGTTGCTATATTACTTGCTCTTGTCCTAATATATTGTAATTTTGCGTCTTCAATTTTTTTTATTTAATGGTAATGCTCGGATGTTTTAACTCTTTCATTATGCTTAATTATTTTAATTTATTTTGTTATTTTACTTAGTTGCCGAATGTTGCTTTAAATGTGTATTTTTTTCATCAGGAATTATTTTTGTAGTTCTAACGCGGACTCCATTTTATCCCATGCGGTTTAGATTATTACTTTAACTATAGATTTAATGCTTCTTTAAGACTTACATGTCTTGTAAGTTATATAGTATATATATAACTAGTATAGGCTCCTTGATATATATGATGTTAATCATTTGTTAGATTAAGAAAGTGCTTGTATTACCGTAAGTTTTCACGTTATTTTATATGTATATAAATTTTAATATTGCTTAAACTTTTTCCCTAAAGGCGTCAGCGATATATATTCACATTTTCATTTTCCTTGGGAGCATGATTGGATTAACTCTTTTTGTCGGAGTTGTAATTGCAAATTATTCTGAGAATAAAGGCACCGCCCTTTTGACAGTCGATCAGCGAAGATGGTAAGCTCTCATTTCTTTTTCTATTCATTCATGTTATTGTATGCTTAGAGTTGGGGAATGATTATTATTTGTAACAATTTTAATAGGTGTGACTTGAAAAAAAGATTAAAGATTGCTCAACCTCTTCATCTTCCACCAAGACCTGATGGTAGAAAATTTCGAGCTTTTATATATGACATAACTCAGAACATAATTTTCAAGCGTTTTGTTGCATTCTCAGTTATTACCAACAGCAGCCTTCTTTTCGTTCATGTAGGTATTTAAACCAAGTCTGCGTGCTGTAATATGTTAAACTGTAGTTCTAAGAAGGTTAATTAATTTCTGTTATTGTTTTTTGCTTTAAAGTGGAATAAGGACTACCTTTCAACAACAGTTTTGGTCATAGTTTCATCATTTCTCAATCTTGTGTTCGTTGCTGAAGTCGTCATGAAACTGATTGCCTTTACACCAAGGGGTTATTGGCAGAGCAGAAGAAATAGATACGATTTGATGGTCACATTATTGGGAGTTGTATGGGTCACCCTTAACTTTACTCTAAGGGTATGTAGTAATAATTTTTCTTGTATTTAATTTTCGTAGATTATAAAGTCAACTGTGCACAAGGGTTTTATTAAAATTGAAACTAAAATTTATCAGCGAACTTTTAAGCAAAATCTAAATTCTTGCTATTTATTTATTTTTTTTAAGCAAATTGTCACCACTCACGGGCAGAGCCCTTTTCAAGGAGGGGACACAAAATAGAATATGGGAAGCACACCCAAGCCCAAACATAACCCAAATTTTTCATTTGGGTGCAGGCAAGGGCTTTAAAGAGAGAATGATTAAGTACAGCAGGAAAAACATGATGGCAAGGAGTTCCACAGAACAGAAGTGGCTGGAAAGAAGAGGCACCACAAGTCACAACGAGCGAGCCTGGGTTTTCAATCATGCAAAATTCATGCGAGAGCAAGGCACCCATAGTGATACAGGGACGACGCCTTGGTAGTGGAGTACGAGAGGTCAATTCCCTCGAGCACCTGCCGTTATAGTACCTACAGTACCTATAGAAAAAAGAGAGAGAGCGCATTCGTCACTTCGCAGAGATAGAGGGTCCAGGGAGCTAGAAAGTAGGGAGACAAACAAATTTAAACAAATGTTTAAAAAAGCTTTTAACGTGCATGCAAACAAAATAACATTTCAGTAGTTCTAAGTATTCATCCTATCATATATTTAGAAATAGAAGTATTCTAACACTTTGATATGATGTAGTGTCAGTATTAAGGCAATGAAACTATTTCTTTGATAGCAAAACTTCTGAATATAATTTTTAAGAAAGGTAAAGGCATAGTTAAACCTGTGAAATTTGAGGTTTTTTTTTGTAAAAATCTAATTATATTTGTTTAATAAAAGAAACATTGTAATAAATCATGCTGAGGGCTTTTATGCCAGACAGACGAGAATATAGCACCCAAACAGTAGAATTCCACCCATTTCAGGCCCTAGCAATACTTAGGGTAACATATGAGATACATATGACATTCACCCCACCCATCTTTTACAGATCATCATGTTGATATTAGGGTTGTCCAAGCACTGGAATTTTCCGCACCGGGACACTGAAAATGTGTGCCGCAACGCACCGCAGCCTGTGTGTCGGCCAACCCTGCTTGATATGTTGGACACTATTCTAAAGTAAAAGCCTGACCCCGACTACCTATTATAACTTTTCTTACGTAACGCATCTGTCCCTAGAGCAAAAACAAATTCACCATCTTCATACTTCTCACACATCTTAAAAATCACTCCGATGCCTACCACCAAACGCTTTCATAATAGAATGAGTACATAAAGCAAATAACCCACCTCCTTAATATCACTTCCCAATAACACAATCCTCCAATTCCCACCTATGGAAATTTGTATTGAAGAACAGACACTAGACTGACAGGCCGGAATCTGGCTGCCCAGACGTTGCTCAGGGTATTATCCCTCCCTTCAAGAATGCGTCCTTAACTTAAACCCATCTCCAAACCCATTCTGCCCCTCGTGTACATTTCCCTCCCACGAGAACTTAGAGCACCTTAAATAAAAGTAGGCTGCTAGGCCCTCGCAGTTCAAAGACAAACTAACAATAAAACCAGTGCTAGGGGTCTGTGGCTCCTGCCGACTATCATTGCTCATAGAAGTGAGAGTGAATGAGCCACAGAGTAAGAGTTTATTGCCTTTATTGAAATTTAAAAAAATTGAAATGCAAGTGATTTAATTACAATTTAAATATTGTTAATTTTTCTCTTTGTTACTTCTTGATTCATCCGAAGTTGGCTGTGCATACTCTGGTTGAGCCTGAAGTAAAAAAAAAAAATTCTTAGTTCAATAATAATAATAATAATAATAATAATAATAATAATAATAATAATAATCATTGATCATTATCAAGAAAAATTCTTGAATTATTTTCTTTCTTGACTTATATAGATGGTGCTCAAATGCTTTTTCGATCACTCTTCCTGTTCAGCATTTGTTTCTTTAGTTGGCTTTTAATGTTATTGAACAATATTGTCTATTTCCATTGGCATCACTGAAGATGAGGTGAAATCTTGGATTGGCATAATGAATATTAGAGAGATTACTGCTGTGAAAAAAAAAAAAATTATGCATTAAATTGTAAATTTCATGTCTAGTTCACTTTTAAGTGTTACTTTCATTAAGGTAATAATTTGAAAAATTTCATCTGCAGTTAGAGCACGATTCATAACACCTTTGCTATGAACCTGATATATTCCATAGAACCACGAACCTCGACCACATGGCTATAATTCAGTTTTTTGTTATAATACTGATATTACCCTGTTCTTCATGATTACAGTTGTATAATAGCATGTGCAAAGAATGTATTTTAGCTATTTACTCATATGGCTTGTAGAACTTCAACTCCATATGCAGTGATGAACCAATTCTTGTTTGTTGGTACATTTCGATTAATTTTCAGAACTATTTTCAAACAAAATCAAACTCTCCTTCACGCCTAATGTGTGTTGTATCATTTGTGGTGTACTCTTCTATCTCGTGGGTATATTATTAGTTTTAGTATTAAACTTTGCTTTTTGAACCTTTTCTTGTAGCTCTTTTTGATCATTTTTAAAGGGTGATTGTCAAATGAATACATACTGTAGCTAATTAAAAAATTTGTTACCGCCTTCCGAGAAAATAAGCCTTCTTTTACGCTATTTTGTAACTTGAATGGCACAATATTTTATTGAAGAAAATAAATACTTGGTTTGAAGATAATTTATGATGGAAAGTCTTTACATCCGCACTTTTTGTTAATTTGGACCTTCGGAACAGTCTAAACCGCGCGGATTGTTCCGGCGACTTTATATACCGTATAATATATGAGTATATCACAAATATAATATAATATATATATAAAAATAAAATAAATAAATATATATTATATATATATAATAATTAATTATATATATATATTACTGGTCTCAAAGGTGAATAAATGATATGATATGATATATGATATTATATATATATATAATATATATATATATAATATAGTATATATATATATATAATATATATATATAATATATATAGTATATAATATAGTATATATGGGGCAGAAGTATAGTATATATATATCTAAATAAATATATATATATAATATATATTAAATATATAATATTTAAATATATTTATACAATAATATTATATATAATATTAAGTATAATATAAATACATTTATATATATTATATATATTTATGGTTGTGAGTGAGGAAACTCTCCTCCGTGTTAAGTTATGTTAGATGGTGAGCAGCTGAATCAAGTGTCTGATTTTAAATATTTAGGATGTATGTTGGATGGAAAGGGGAACGATGATGCAGATTGTAGTAGGAAAAGTTGCTGGTGTAATTAGTGTTGCTGGTGCAGTTAAGATCACTTGGGTGAATTGTAAAGGGACTAAGTCTGGAGTTAGCTAGTCTTACATGAGGTATGTTGTTACCAGCGGTGTTAGTATAGTTGATTGAGAGTATGGTCTGGAATAAAGGATAGATCTAAAACTACAATGTCTTCAAGATAGACAATCTTAGGGGTTGTGTTAGTTGTGAGAAGAATTCATAAAAAGGGAATGAACGCATAAGGGAGATGTGGTGGTGTGAAGAAATAGAAGTGAAACTCAAGAGAATAAATAAATACATTGAGAATGAATTAGTCATGTGGAAAGGTATGGAGTGGAGTAGTCGGGGTTGGTTGAGCGGAATGTATAGTCTGGTGAGTGTGTTGGGAAAAAGTGGATTGAGTCAGTAAAGGAGTGCCTTTAGGAGAGGAATGTGTGTTTGACAGAGGCGGTGAGGAAAGGTGCATAATAGGAGTTAATGGCGATGTTTTTTTGTAGTGCGTATGGTTTGTGGCCCCCTGGGCTAATGGATGATACCCTACATTGACGAAAGACTGCCATAGTGAAAAAAATAGCGGGGGGTCCCCCCCCCCGTGCGGTCCGTAAGCTCTAGAGAGGTATGGTTTTTTTTGCTGCGACGTCAGTTCTTCTCCAAAGTTGACTGTAAAGAGGTATAAGGGGGCGGTAAGACTGGGCTTTCTTTCTGACTAATCTTGCGTCATATTCTTCTTCTACTTTCTGTTTCCAGTGCCATATATCGCACACCTTTACCTACCCCCAGTCTTGGAGAATGAAGGTGGTGATGATGATATATATATTATATTATATATATATATTATATATATATATAATATATATATATATATAAATATATATAATATATATATTCGAGTATACTATTATAATTATATATATTATATATATATATATTATATATTATATATTATGTATTAATTGTATATATATAAAATTATATAATTATATAAAATAATATAAATATGGAGTAAATATAACATATTATATAATAATAAATATATATATATATTATATATATTAAATAAATATAACTATATATATATAATAATACGTTGTATTTCGGTTAGGATAGTTAAGTTAGGTTAGGGTTAAGTTAAGTTAGGTGGTAGGTTAGGTTAATTTAGGTTAGGGTTTAGGATAAGATAGGTTAGGTTAAGATTAGGTTGTGTGCACACCCCGTAAGGTAAGCGAGCATTTATTTAAATTTTAATACCATAAGAAATAGCTCTGGACCGCAATCGAATATAATATATATATATATATATATATATATACGGTATGAGAGTGAGTGAGTCCATGAGAATATAATATGAGTAGCTCCTAACTATAAGTTATAATATATTATATATATATATACCTACTATATATATTTGATATATATATATATTATAATAATAAAACTATCTTTTAACGTGCTTTATCCCCTATGCAGGGGGTTACACGGGGGGACCACAGGAAATATCGAACTTTAAGGCCGCCTATCCCAAACCCAGCGCCACTAACGTGTTCGCAGTAGAGTTTTAATTCTTGCCCCCAGGAAGATAAAAGATAAAACTCCAACTGCTAACTGGAGGATTTGGACCAGCGTCCTCTCGTATGAAGGCGGCGACTCAACCTCCTGCCCAATGAGGCTTCATATATATATATACGTATTATATATATATATATATGACTATATATAATATATATATATATATATATATTATATATATATATATATTATTTATATATATAGGCTTATATTTATATATGAGTATACTATATAATATATATTATATATATTAGTAATAGTGAGTATATTATTATATATATATATAAGTGATGTATCGGATGTCAAATTTTTTGAACATCTGCGGAATGTTGGAGTGTGAGATTCTAACATACCACGATGTGGATGCGGATGTCAGCACTGAAAACTATATTTCTTTTCTTTCTTTCTTCAACTTCCTCTTTGCCCCAAGAATTGGGGGTAAGGTGCTTGACAAGCATCGGAAAAGAAAGCAGTAGGAGAACACACGACAAACGTCGAAAAGAAAGCCAGGCCTGCTACTTGCCCCCTCTGTACCGGATTAAATAGTTGAAGAGCCTCGTCACAAGAACAGAAAATCACACCCCTAACGAGCATTCATGGGACCCGACGGAACGCTCACTATGGTAAATCGTCGCATGTAAGGGTTCATTCCCCTGGCCCAGGTGGGCCACAAACCATGCCCCCATATACAAAAACCCGCCATTCTCTCCTAACATGCACCTTTCTATTCTCGCCTCTGCAAAGCTCACATTTCTCTCCTTCAGGACATGTCGTATATCAACCCGAGAACCTCAAATCTCACTTCTCTCGGTCTCACGCAGCCGGTCGGGAAATTTCCCACACACTCACCACCTATACATTCGCTTTACCAACCTACTATCATTCATCTTTCACATGACCAAACCATCTTCAACCATACTTTTTCCATTCTCTATTCGTCTCATTTACCCCTTGTCTTCACAATATCCACACCACTCTCTAATACCGTTCATTCCTCAATTTTATCAAAATTCTTCTCACACCTAGCACACCCCTAAGATTGTCGCATCGGAACACATCTGACACCCTTAGATCTACGACTCACTAATCTTCTCAATTCCCAGACCATAGTCTCACCCTACCATAACAATTAACACTAGGTAACTCAAACTATTTTCAATACATACTCAATGTAAGAACCCTAGCACACTTGCCCTCAAGAACTTAGAGTGCCCTTAATGCATTACACCACAACGATTTATTGCACCAGCCCCCTTCTGCCATTCACAACTTTCCTACTACACTACTGCATCATCCCGTTCCCTTCTCATCCAACATACCCTAAATATTTATAACTCAGACATTTGTATATCCTAGCTGCTCACCCATCTAACATAGAATAACTCACACTGGAAGGCGAGAAGTCACTCACGAACCATAAGACCTATAATTGAACTCTATAGATCACTTCAAATTCACTCTTTCGAGGATGCCCCCGCTCCTTTCATACACACGCCTGCCAAATCATTTTTCCCTCTATCAACTCCTCTCAAACTCTCTTCGATTCCGCCACACAGAACCAATCATCCGCATATAATGGTTAGGGCACCCTCCACTTCAACTCCATTTTCCACCATTCTAACACATTTCCTGCCATCCCACTCTCAATTCTTTCCATAACCCCATCCATTCATAGCAAATTGAATAACCAAGGAGACATAACTACAACCCTGAGTCATTTTCTTTTAATTAGAACACATAACTCCTGTATACTTCCCATTGTGCTCCAAAAAACTTAACACTTGGAGGGTTGTCAAGCTGAAGCGTTTTTCTCTGTCTCTTACCTCTCCGATGCTGGTTTCTTCACAACACCAACCCTTTCCCAAGAAGACTGAAAAGGAAAATAAATATAAAAAACTATCCTAAAATCGAAGCGACTAATAAGAAGCTGGAAGTTCTATTCAAATTTAGGAATTAATTCATTAATTTATTCATAAAAAAGAGAGAATATTTAAATATATACGAACTAAAGAAAAAATGTAATTCTCAACCCAAACCTACTTATATTTTCTTTAATTTAAAAAAATCTATTATTACTATTTCTATTTTTATCTTATTTTAAAATATTTTAACTAATAACCATAGAACTTCCTATTTACTTCGGTAAACCATTTCTGAACAATTTCCACTTCTCTCTCTTCTAACTAATGTTTGAACCGGAGCTTAAACATTCTCAAATAACATCCACCATTTTTTCATTTTTATAAAAAATATTTAACTTCATTTATCACTACACCAAATATTAAAACTGATTGGAGCAACCACCTTTTTGTTAACCAACTTATCCTCACAACACGCTTCTAAACTATCGTCATACATTACTTTTGATTCCATTCAAGAGCCTACCACCAATACTCACACAAAACTATATATTAATAATTATATATATTATATATATATTATATATTATATATATAATATTAATTTATACTGAATATAATATATATATATAATATATAATATAAATCGCGTATCCTATAAAATATAGCTGGCTATATTTTTCAGTTATATTTATATAGATATAGATGACTCTGTGGTTCTCTG
>JABUQX010085590.1:0-5000 GCA_015478945.1 Trachelipus rathkii
AGGTGAGCAGGGGAAGGGTAGATGGAGTGGGTGTTTTATGGTTAGTGATGTTACTGGCGTGGTGTGGATGGTATGTATAAGTAGTTACAATTTTAGTGGAAGGATAGAATGATGACGTCGGGTTTTGAATCTAGAGTTCTATGTTAGATCAGTTGTGAGATGTCAGGAGGGGTGGCTCTCGGGGATGAAGTGCGTGGATGTGGTGTTTGAGTGTAGTGATTTACTGGCGTTTAGGGGTTTGTAAAACGATAACAGATTTAAGTAAAAAAATGTTGAGCCTTATTCATAGGGATCCGATAGATCCAAGTAGATCAGGATGAGGTCAATGTCAAGTAAGAGTCATTGATGGGCGGAGAGAGTGCGTGGTATGGGTAGTGGCTTTGTGATTTGAGTGATTTTACTGATTAAGGGTAATGTAAAACGTTTATCAATTAGTAAAAAATTTGACCTTAATCATAGGATCTAGATGCAATAGATCAAAGATCAGATGATCATATGGACAGGAAGGGTAGGTAGGATGGGCTTGATTAGTGATTGACTGCTGTTTGGGTATGTATAGATACATGAAACAAGTTTAGTGAAAAAAAATTTGATCCTTACAATAGATCAATGAGGATCAATTAGGTGCATAGATTGCGTCAAAGTATACCTGAGAGATCAAAGTCATGGACAGGATATGGTCAGCTTGCGTGGCCTAAATTAGTATTATACTGGATTTAGGGGTATGTAAACTGACAATTTAGTAAAAATTTGAGCCTTAATCATAGATCAATAATCATATATGATCAATGGCAGTTTCACTGATGGTGAAGGAGGGTAGGGTAGGATGCTTTGGATTTAGTGATTGTAACTCTTTAGGGTATGATAACATGACAATATTTTAGTAAAAAATTTGATCCTTAAATCAAAGTAGATGCAATTTAGTATTGCAGTAGAGTCAGTTAGATCAATAATAAAGGATACTAGATTGGACAGATAGCAGGTTGGGTGGCTTGATTTAGTGATTTGCTGGCTTAGTGTATGTAAACGATGACAATGTGTTAGTAAAAAATTTGAACCTTAATCAATAGAGTAATAGATCAATAAGATCAATAGATCAATAGACAATGGATCACAGATGGACAGATATGCAGGTTGGGGGGTGCTTTGATTTAGTGATTTACTGTTTTAGGGAATGTAAAAAACGTAAATTTGTAAGTTATAAACAAAAAAGAATAAGAAATTTTATTTATTTAATTTATTATTTATTGGATTTATTTTTTATGATTGATGGACGAGTTACAGTTATTTCCGAAAAATCTACAATCTTCCACAATGACCATCTTTGTGAATATAGAACCGTCAGAGCGAAAGATATTATGACGCTATCTATTAACTAAGGGCACCCGCAGTGGCTCAGCACCGGTGTGCCGGAGGCCAACTCGTCAGATCACAATACCAGAAGGTCTTTCTAGAAACTCAACTATGAATTCCTCTTAACAATTTTTTCAGCCTTTGTCTACGTCAATATTTATGTTGCAGGGGTGGATCTCCCCTTCGAGGGGGACCCAGGCAGCGTAAGTGTTTCGTAGAAGTTATCGAGGTTACCTACCGTTATCTGTAACCACCCTTCCAAATTTTATCACGAATGCGATAACTCTAACTTTAATATAGATATTATTGCGGAGCCGATGTGGGCGCGGTGCGGTGCGGTGCAGACCCTGAGGCGGGTGGCGAGGGCAGTGCGGACTCGGAGTCGCTGAAGCAGACGCAGAAGGGTTTAAAAGACAACTCAGAAGTGATTCCACGCTTCGGGGATCACTTTGCATTCGACGATTAATAATAATTATAAGAATGTGTATGTGTATGGGCCGCACGCGCAGTACGTGCGGTTCTGTGTCTGGCGCGTCCAAACAGACCTTCGGTCTTTTTGACCTCCAGGTGCTCGATCGCCCAAACGCTCGTTAGGCCTAAACTCACTCACGCAAGATCAAGCAACAAAGGCGTAAGCGCAATATCGGCGTCCCCCTCGGGGGTGACCCCCTCTAGTGATATGCATCCTACATGACCTGAAATTTACACGGAATTCGAGCGTTAAACGCCGCATATTATAGATTATATTGCCAATTTGCGAAACCTATTCTCTTTCTTTGTTGAGAAAAAAGCTGGTCGAAGGTGAGACTGTCGGATCACTACTTATTATATATATATATATATATAGATTATATATAATATAAATATATTATAATAATATTATAATATATAATAGTAATATAATTATATATATTTATATAATATATAATATATTATATATATATATTATATATATATATATATATAACGAAATAAGGAATTAATAATGTAGTGACACGAGTGTATAAATTTAAAAAAAAAATCTCAAATTAAAAAAATTGATTTTTAGAATTATTTAAAAACCTTATAAATCAACAAGGCTTTCGTAACTCAATATTGAGAGCTCATCTTTCAAAGCGGCTAGACTAAAACTGAATCTTAATCGCATTTTAATTTAGCACCTAAAGGATTTCTTCTGGATATGAGCTGCGAAATGAAAACAGCTTGGTGCCATCTTAAAGTTTTTAGTAAATAACTTACTTTTTAAAGTTTTTATTTTTTGAAAAAAGGTATACGTTTATGTATATATATATTATATAATATAATATATATATAGTATATAATATATATATATATATATATATATAATATATTAATTTATATATATATACTATATTATTATATATATATAATATATAATAGATATATAGAGAGAGAGAGAGAGAAGGAGAGAGTATATATGTACATGTAATAGATCATGCAGTCGAGGGCAAACTTTAGTATTGTGCAACATCTGCCAACTCTGGTATCATTAATAAAAAATTGCACCAATCTTGAAACCCCTAATCAGTATTCTCCAACATGATTTTGCCACCTATGCTGAGACTCGGACAGAAATCCATATCCCCATCCTCATAACTCAATCAACTTACTACAATTAAATATAAACGATATAAAAAATAACCATAAAGAACTGCACAACACCCTAGCTAAATACAACATAGACATGTCACTTATTGAGGAATAGCAACAACTTCACCCAAAAATTTCATCTTCCTGAATTTTCTAACTATTCATTCCTGAGACAAGACAGGAATTGAAACAAACAGAGCCCTATCTACTTAGGCGCAAATATATCCAATTACGAAACGCCACAAATCTGACATCTTCTTCTGCTCTATCCAAAATTCAAGTCACCACAACCTGGCAAACTTTTCATGCTCCCTCCCTAGATCACCTCTTAATACTCATCACAATCCAACATAAAGAAACCACATACACATTTTTTTGAAAGAACATAAAGCAAACGGACAAGCTTATACAGACTTCAAAGAACTAGATTTACACTCCTTCAAAATAGCTGATTTTACCTCTTCCGACAAAGCAATACAACACTTTAATAAAATAATTCTAAAAGGATATAAAAAAATACATCCCACATGGCCACAGCAGACCACTGAACCCCAACTTCTCACCAGAAATCGACAACCCTCATTAAACAAAATAAAACTCCCTCAGGCAAAATAGACAATAGATTCAAGATCAATTAAAAAAACTCATAGACCTCAACAATAACAATTTATTACCTTAACTCAGAAAAAGACTGAAATACTAAACCACAAAACCAACACTACAAAAATATTCCATGCAATATAAAAAAACCATACTTCACAGACTCAACCAACCAACCTATGAAGCAAAACAACAAAATTTTCATCCCAAAACCGCTAAGGTAATAATATTCTTATGTCAATCACACTATTCAAAAATTAGCCACAAACACACAAATCTAACTAACAGAAATAATTAAACTGCTTAAAAAAGTTGTAAACCAACCACGAAGACCCCCCCCCTCCCCCTCCCAGCCCTTTCCCCTCCCCTAGCCCCCTCCCCCCATCCCCCGTAGTCCCTATTTCTTCCTTAGAAGTATTCAAGCGATTATTGAAATCTTAAATACTGCACAAGTAAGTTAGGGCCATACCCAGCGACCGACTTTCCATATTTATATTAACGCTCAAACACCTAGAAACCACTGCAATCGCAGCCTCAACACAAATATTTAACGTTGAATGGCAAATCAGCACTCTACTCCCTTTATGGAAGTATGAACATGCAATACCATTGAAATTATGAAAAAATATAAATGATAAATGTGTGCTGTTAATTTGTAATATATAAAAAGTTTGGGAAATATAAACTGTTTGATTAAAACCAAACAAACCACCAAATAACCCAGCTTTGTACAGACCTATATTATTAATCTCTTCAAAATCCAAAGTATTTGGAAATTTAATCCTCATTAGAATTTCCTCCCTTATGGGGTATTGACACACAACATTGTTTCAACAAAAGCACTCTACTACTACTACTCTCCTATCCGATTTAACCCACCATTTTCTCAGAGGTTTTAACCAAACTCCCTACCCTCTAGACGTACTCTGCTTGCAGCAAAAGACATCAACAAGTCATTTACACTCTTTTTCTTTGGGGAATGAGTCACAGAAGATTTTACTCTTCATCAGCGGGATTCGAACACTCCGCGTTGCTGAGTTAACATTAACCGGCGCTTTATCCACTAAGCCATCCACGTCCCCAAAAAAGAACGCTTCAAGCGTAGTATTTAAAGCTCCCGGTTTTCTCATCCCATAATTGCTGAGTACTCAAAGGCCTGGCCCCCATTTTATAGAAAAAGTCCTAAGCATAAATATAACCATCAAAGATAAAAAAAAAATAACAGAAAATTTCCTATGCTGTCTCACAGCTTAGAGTCATCCAAGGATACCATTTCTCCCGTTCATACAAATTATATAATCGAGTCCCCTAGGGAGCCATTATATCACCTACACTTTAATCTTTTTATGCATGAATTTCCTCATCCCACTTCCACTTTTATAAATTAATAGTTATGCCGATGTTCTAACAATCACAGCTCAAAATCCATCTATAAA
>JABUQX010085590.1:17500-20000 GCA_015478945.1 Trachelipus rathkii
TTGCCATTTCTGAGAGAGAGAGGAGAGAGAAAGGTAGGGGGGTGGGAGAGGGAGAGAGAGAGAGAGAGAGAGAGAGAGAGAGAGAGAGAGAGAGAATTGATCATACTTCGATTTTCTAGTTTGTTTGAGGGAGTTTCCTTGTTTAATTAAATGAGACTATCGTCCTATAGCTCTCACTTATGTTCTATCTAAAATCTTTGAAACTCCTCAACTCTCATTTCCTGGGTCATCTGGAATCTTATTCCCTTCTTTCAGATCACCAGTATGATTTTCAGACGTCTGAGGGCTCAACTCATAGACATTCTTTCCATCTCATTGATTTATGGTCTTCTCAGCCTTAGAGACTATGGGGAGTCATGTGTGGTGGCACTTGGCATATCCAAAGTTTTTGACCTGGTATGGCATGCGTCAATGCTCTCTTAGCTTCTTTCCTTCTGGTTTCTCTTTCTCTTTGTACTACTTTTTTCTTTTCCCCATATCGTTTCATATCGACACTTGCTGATGAAGTGACTTCTTCTTCCTTTCCTGTTAACTGTGGTGTTCCGCAAGGTTCTGTTTTATCTCCCTTTTTATTCATACTTTTCATTAACTATCTTCTGAGCTGCATATCTAATTCTGTTCATTCTTTTGCCAATGGCTCAGCACTCCATTCTTCCACTCATTTCATATCTGCTCCCTCTTTCGTTTCTAGATTTGCTTCTCGGATTCAGCTTTCAGATTCAATCCTTGCAGATCTGGATGGGATTTCCTGGTGGGGTGGTCCTCAACCTTGTGAAATTCAATTCTTTAAAAACTTCTTCACATCTGCATCTCAAAAACACCTCCCAACTTTACTATCTTCTTCGACTGCTCTCACGTCTGACATGTGGATAACAATAATTCATGATCTGGATATAAACAATAAACTATCTTGGAAACCTCACATCACAATAGTTGCTAAGGTGGCCTCAAAGAAGCTGGGGGTTCTGCTCAGGTTGCCCTTTTGTGGAGTACTGTTCCCACATTTAGAGGGAGTGGTCCCGCTTCCGCCTTTCTATTGGATAGGGGTGAGTCTAAGGCTAAAAGATTATAAATTGCCCCCTACTTTCTAACTCTCCCGACCCTCTATCTCTGGGACGTGACATTGGTCCTGTACCTCTTTACTATGGGCACTACAACGGCAGGTGCTCGAGTGAGTTGACTTGTAGTATTCCTCCACCACTGCTTCACCCTCTTAGCACAAGGGGTGCCCTGCTTTCTCAGGAATTTTGTTTGAAAATTGGGAACACCAGGATTGTTCATTGCGGTGCCTCCTTCTTTCCAGCCACCTCTCTTCTGTGGAACTCTCAGCCTTCATATGTTTTTCCTGCTGTGTTTAATTTCACTCTCTTCAAGTCCTCCGCTCTGCGGACATCTCAGAGGTTTGCGTTGGGCTTGGGATTGGATGGGTTTTCGCATTATTAATGTTATTTTTTCATGATTATTATTATTATTATTATTATTATTATTATTATTATTATTATTATTATTATTATTATTATTATTATTATTATTATTATTATTATATTATTATTATTATTATTATTATTGATATTATTATTATTATTATTATTATTATTATTATTATTATTCTGCCCCTCCTTCAAAAGAAGGGCTCTGCCCGTGAGTGGTGGTTACCTGTATATATAATATATATATATAATATATATATATATATATATATATATATATATAATATAGTTAGTGTGATGTTATATATATATATATATATATATATTATATATATATATATACATACATACAAGTAGTATAGGGTGCGACTTCTGCAGGAAACGACAGGCGAATATTCGACACTAAACGAATGTTGTTGAATTGTCGTTTGTTTTCCTTTTTTGTCCCTTAAATTCATGTATTTTCCGGAATTTATGCTCTTTTTTTAACTTAAAGGGTTTTTAAAAGCTTTAAGCGTTTTTATGGCCTTCAAACGTTTCCCTTTCCCTAACAGCATGTTGATGAATGAACGATTTGACTCCTTTTAGTGTTTTAGGTGTTTTTCAGGCCTGACGTGAAAAGGATGGGAAATAACATGATAGCATAATAGCTGTGAAAAAAGTTTTAAAGATGTTCAAATATGTGCTGATTTCGGAAGATTAGCAGTGCAGTTGCTGATTGCTATGTGAGGCTGTGGGGTTTTTAGTGTTTAGGTGTGTGTTGCATCTGTTATAATTTGGGGTGAAGTACAACAGATTTAGGTATACTTATTGTCATGTGAAGTACAGTAACAGATTAGGAACTTTATTGCAGAGCGAAAACAATTAGGCACTATTTTAGATTACCAAGGCGGATAGTTATTTTAATATATAAAAAATAAGACACATTTTCCAAGATACAAAATGAGCAATACTAAATGGCTCGCCTTCAGAACGTGGATTCCCTCTCAGTTATGGGTTCGAATCCTCGTCCGGCTACGTGAACGGACACAAAAAATTGTCGCCAGTAGGAGATTTTCTGTAATATTTAA
>JABUQX010085590.1:30000-32500 GCA_015478945.1 Trachelipus rathkii
TATATATAATATAAAATTATATTAAAAAATTATATATATATATATATTATAATATATATATTATGAATCTTGTTTAGTTGTGGACGTGCTTAAAAGTGCTCCGGTTGAAAGTTTATCTTTATCTTATTTGGCGTTATTGTTATTATTATTATTATTATATTCTGTGATTAGTGAAAGTGTGTGCGTGTTTTTTTTTTTTTTTTAATAATTTATTGTGTTTTATTGAAAAGTTTTTTTAAATTTTATCAAATTGAAACTAATCATTTATTCGTTTCGGCGATATTTAAAGTTTGGAGTTTTAAAAGATAAGTTTTAGTTTTAAATTTTTTTCATTTTTTCTTTTGTAGGTTTTAATAAATTTTAGGAAGTGTAGCAAAGTTGTTTAGGTTTAAGTGTATAGTAGTATATGTTTTATTTAATTAATATTAGTACCTAAATTTTTTAAGTTAGGATTTAGTTTTTTCATTTTTTTCCTTTAGTTGTACGTTTTAATAAATTTTAGTAAGTGTAGCAAAGTTGTTTAGGTTTAAGTTTTGTTTTTTAGTATATAGTAGTATATTTTCTTTATTTAATTAATTTTAGTGCTTAAATTTTTTAAGTTAGGATTTAGTTTATTTAATTTTTATCCCGATTTCTTCTTTTTTTTTTAGTCTATTGTTCTTATTTGTGTGTGTGGAGTGTGTGTGTGTGTTGTTGTGTGTGAGGGTGTGAAAGATGTGCACTTTGCATAGATCGCTGGCTTTCTATTAAACTTTACCTGACATCCGCGCTAAATCTAACTTTGTCTCTGTTGAATGTTCACCTATGCTAACTTCTAATCTAACCTTTTTGCTCTTTGTCTGAGACTTTGAGATTGGCTAATGAATTTCATTCCCTCTTAACTCGTTTAATGTATCTAATCTATAACTTATTTCATAATTTTCCGTCTGAAGGGTGGAGTATTTGCCTATGTAAACATTATTACTCCTGTAACACGTCTCGTGAATCTCGAATTTCCTAATTTCTGTTCTGTGGCGTAAAATCTTTCTTCCTTCTACTACAATACTCTTGTGCTTCTGCTACGGTTCTCCTAACAGAACAGATTTTCTCTCTTTCTTTGAATATCTTACTACCTCTCACGAGACTTTTATATCTTCTCATCCAAATACTGAGGTCCTTCTATTTAGGGGATTTCAAAGTACACAACACTGAATGGTTGGTGTCCTCTCATACTGATTTAGGTGGGAGGAGGCGAATCATTCAGCATTTCTTAACGATCTTGGACGCAACTAATCAAAAACTACACACATTTCTCGGAATCGTTCCAACACTAATTCTGAACACACTTTGACCATTATGGTTTCACCACTAGTCCCTTCTCTCTATAAATAAAGACACTTCGCTCCTATTGGTAACTGACCACAACCTTATATTTTCTCTTAACTTTAATACTTTCTCTCCACAGTCCATCCCTGCGCGTTTTTTCTGGCACTTTGATCGGGGTGATTGGGGGGCCTTGCGTTCTGCTTCTACGCTAAATATAATTGGAATGACTGCTTTGACTCTGATAACGCTTCGGGCTTCTGCCACTAAGGTGGAGCTGTAATCGTTGACGGGATGAGCAGGTTCATTTCTTCGTCGACTAAATCTTTCTCTCCTCAATTAATCCATTGGTTCGATCGTGCCTGTTTCTGGCCATTCAGGGCTAGAGACAGAGCTTATCAGGGGTGGAAAATTCTCGTTCTCCTATCACTTCTCGTAATTTTCATTCGTAGAAATCGTTTGGCAGGGATAGCTCTTTCGATCGAGCAAAGCGAGCTCAATAAAACGAATGGTCGGCTATACCTCCTTGTGTTCTCCTCGGATATTATCTTTCTGGTCCTTTTGCCAATAAACATCTCTTAACTATTACTGTCTGTAATCTGCTTTCCTCCTCTATTCGATCTGGATGGCTCTGTTGCTACTCTCTCAACTGAAAAAAGGCAATTCTTCGCTCTTCTATTTCTCTAAGCTCAATCCCTGGACGTATTCTGGCATTCCTCCTTCCGTTTCCATCCTTTCTCCTCTCAAGTGGTCTCTATGTCGTTTGGCTCTGTGATGACATTTGATCGGTGTGTGCATGGGCGTCCTGAGATCTTATTGAACTCTAGGAAGCGGGTGGACGTATGGCATTCCTCTCCGAGTTTAGGAGTGTGCTTCCTGAGTCTGTGGCCCCGTCGAACTCTCGTTCATGTGCTATTATGTTCTTATTTTGTCAATTACGATAACACTTTCCCTCATGTGTGTGGTAAGCACTTTGCACAATGTCCAATCTGTATTCCTGAAAAAGGAAGCTGTTCTGGATCTTCTAACTATCGCCCTATATGTCTCCCTATAATTCTATCTAATGATCTTGAAACGCCTTCTTTAACTTCTTCTTCTTAGGTAAAGGTTGGTAAATCTCATGTCTCTTCTTCGCGATCGCCAAGTAAACGGCTTCGGCGTTTCAACGGTCTGACTAGCTTGATATACTTTCTAATTT